>AWOL01S0014580.1:39643-82221 GCA_000715115.1 Nicotiana otophora
CTTTTGCCTAGACTGAGCTATGCGAAGTCGATCCTGAATAATCTTGACCTTATCCAAGGCATCCTGTACCAAATCGGTACCCAACAACGAGCCTCTCCTGGTTCAAACCAACCAACTAGCGATCGGCATCGCCTTCCGTATAATACCTCATATGGAGTCATCTGAATGCTCGACTAGTAGCTATTATTATAAGCAAACTCACAATACCAAGTATTCGAGGTCCCAATTCAACCGGAAAAAGGCGTGCTGAAGCTATTCTTGATGATCGAGTGATTCACGCCTCAAAACAATATCACCAGGAATTCTTGGTGAAATGGCAGGGATGTGATACAGAGGAGAATACTTGGGAGAGGGGAACAAACCTCAAAGGCTACAAGAGCCTGATTGATGATTACCTTGCAAGGGAGGCGCCGAGGACGTCGCTAACTCAGGTGGGGGAGAATGTCATGGGCGGCTTTTCAGCCATGCCCCATGACCCCTTAGACGCGCCTCGTAGCGTCCTGGTAAACTTCCCAACGCCTGTCATCACGGTCGGTGTGGTCTCGGCAGCTCCAAGTGACAAGAGCGCATGTGCCTCTGTCGCCCCACCGATAGCCATCGCCAGGATTAAATTTGTATGCAAAATCTCTCCACCTTTCATTTTTTGTAAAGTAAGCATTTGACCATTTCAAAATTGAAATCGTAAAACTTTAAACAATCTCTTATAAAAGTATCAATATACCTTTTCTAGTAAAGGATGCTTGTTAGCTGATGTCAATAGTTCTCGGTTCCACGTAGATCCAATTGTATTCATCTTGTACCTTTGAAAAGTCAAAAAGGTCGAATAGTTAGATGTTCATCACCATTTGTTTTACAAATAAAGTCAAAAATGCTATTTTTAAAAAAGTATGAGCACTCACATAAAAATGCGTTTTTAATTGACAAAATTTCAGTTACTAACTATTACAACATTAACTCGTGACTCTATTTTCATACATAACTATCTGGTAACGAAATCTCATAGATGAATATCTGCAAGAAAATTTAAATTTGCAAAATCAAAAACTAAATAGAACACATTCACTTTTATAAGCCACCAATTCCATAATTCATGAGCCAATCTTAAAGTTCAGTCTTTATTTTTAAGAAAAATATATTATTGAAAAAGGCAAAATTATTCATTTACCCTAGAATCTCAAAATTGCATTTAGAACATAATCATACCACCATCTCATACTTCTTTAAAGTGATTTGGATTCTTCACTATGCAAGAGACTGTATCATTGTGGCCATCGGTTGCTTCAATGAATGGCCATGAAAACAATCTGAAAAACATGAACACTAAACTTAATGATCAAACCAAAGATCACAATAAAAAACTTAGAGTAGAAAAATAACCTTATTCTTTAGTAATTTTATTGCATCTACGACACAAAAATATTTAGTTGCCTTCTCTCGATAAGTTTGATCACTTTTATTTTGGACCCCTTTGTGATCTTGAGACTTCAAGACAATCTTGATACTCCTTCTGAAGTAAAGTCGGTCTTGAATCTTTTATTTTTGCCTAATGAAAGATTTTAAGCTTGAGCATTTCTTTCCCTTTTGTAAAATATCTTCTTTCCATAAAATCATCACTGTAATAAATATTTTTCCATAATATAGCAGTTATTCATTGTAGTAAATATCTCCTTGCTAGATAATGTTGTATATTCAAAACCTTATTTCCATATAATTTCTTCCTTCTTTGTCCTTTGAATCTGAATTCTCAAGATTGCTTTCCTTTCACGATCTTTTAAATTACCAAAGTATGCTTCCAGAATAACTTTCCTTCTTTATATAGTAAATTTAAAATATTTTAAGGTTTTGTCCTAAAAACTTTAAGTGATTATTTTTCAATACTCTTGTAACGACCGGCCGGTCGTTTTGTAAATTAGCATCTCGTTCGACGGCTTAAGGTCTCGAGCAACTTCATATTATGTGTTATGACTTGCGTGTGTGGTCGAGTTCGATTTTCGGATAATTCGAGGTCAATTTGGAAGAAGGATTCATGTTTTAGAAGCTTAAGCGGTAAGAGTTAATCGGAGTTTTAACTTTTATGTAGACGACTCCGAAATGACGTTTTGATGATTCCAATAGTTTTGTATGGTAATTTTGGACTTAGGCGTGCGTTCGAATTTGGATTTGGAGGTCTGCAGAGTAAGTTGAAGCATTTCGGCGAAAACTAGAAAGTTAAAGTTTTGGAAGGTTGAGAGGTTTGACCAGGAGTTGACTTTGTTAAAATCGGGTTTGAATTTTGATTCTGCGAGTTGGATTAGCTCCGTTATGTCATTTGGAACTTGCATGCAAAATTTGACGTTATTCTCGGTTGGTTTAATATGTTTCGGTACGAGTTTTGGAAGTTGAAAGATTTTAAAATTCACAAGTTCGATTCATAGTTTCGACTTTGTTTGATGTGATTTGAGACCTCGAGTAGATCTGTGTTATGTTATAGGACTTGTTGCTATATTCGAACGAGGTCCCGAGGGGCTCGGGTGATTTTCGGATAAATTGGAGCATTTTTGGGCGAGGCTTGTTTGGGCTGAGTTCTTGTAACAACTCAACCGTTTGTTTTGAGCATTTGCATTCCATTCAGCTATTTGAAGTCTTGAGTGGCTTTATATGACGTATTATGATTTGTGTTAATCGTAGGTTTTGGTTTTCAGGTGATCCGAAGTTAATTTGGAAGAATAATTCTCAACTAGAAAGCTTTAAGTTGGAAGAGTTGACTAACTTTGACTTTTATGTATTTGACCCCGGATCGGAGTTTTGATGGTTCTGTTAGGTCCGGATGATGATTTTGGGCTTAGGCATAATCCCATATTTGCATTTGGATGTTTCTTGAGGGTTCTAGCATTAATTGGCGAAAGTTGGCAATTTAGAGTTTTGGAATGTTCATAAGTTTGACCGAAAGTTGACTTCAGTGATATCGGGTTTGGATTTTAGTTCCGGGAGTTGGAATAGCTTCGTTATATCATTTGAAACTTGTGTGCAAAATTTGAGATCATTCTGAGTTGATTTGATATGGTTCGACACGAGTTTTGGAAGTTCAAAAGTTCATTAAGTTTGATTTGAGGTGCGATTCATGATTTTTATATTGTTTGATGTGATTTGAAGTTTTGAATAAGTTCGTATCGTGTTTTAGGACTTATTGGTATGATTGAATAGGTTCTCGAGGGGCTCGGGTATGTTTTGGATCATTGGTTGAGAAACTAGTTAAGTTAAGAATTTGAAATTTGACCATGGTCAATATCGGGTCAAGATGACCTATTTTAGGTATTTTGAGTACGCGAGCAGGTTCGTAGCATATTTTATAATTGCAATACATATATGATTTGTGTGCGGGAGATTGCGAATGAGTTTTGGGTGCTAAAACGAAAATTCTTTTGTAATTGATTTTCTGGTGTAAAATAATTACAAAAATGTCATTTTTATCTTTTAAATTTTCAGATTTCCTTTAAAACTTCAAAATATCACATTTCCCTCATTTTAAGGCCAAATTGGGTGATTCAAAAGACTATCTTTGGTGTAATCTCGCGAGAATTATGTTAGGCTTATCAAATATGAGTTTTGGGGTCATCTTAGATCTGATTCGAGCTATAATAACTGCTATATTATTTTACTTATTCCAGAATTTAGTCACTTTTCCTCACATGATTTTGGAGCTCAGATTTGGACGATTTTAGAGAGTATTGTCACCACATTGATTAGGGTAAGTATTTTCTAATCGATTTTGATTATATTCTGTAATTCCATCTTTGTTTTTAGCATTTTATTGATAATTTCAAAAGAGAAATTGGGGGATTTTGTCTAAACTTTTCTAAAGTGAATTTTTGAGTTTTGAGCATCGATTCGGAGTCGGAATTGAGTAAAATTACTATGGTTGGACTCATAATTGAATGGATTATCGTATTTTGTAAGTATTGTCGGGTTCCGAGGTGCGGGCTCGGGTTTGACTTTTTTGTTGACTTTAAGTAAATGTGTAAAGATTCGACCTTTATCGATTGGGTTTGCTTCCTATGGAACTATTTGATGATTTTGAGTTGCTATTTGCTAGTTTCGAGCCGTTCGGAGGATGATTTAGCGGGATGGCACTTCTAGTATACCGATTGGGCTTGTTTGAAGTAAGTGTCTTTCCTAACTTTGTTGAGGAAATTTTTCTACTAATTACCATTATTTACTACATGTGGGAGTGACACATATATGAGGTGGTGAGCGTGTATGTATGTGCCAGGATTAATCATGTTCGGGATAAATTATACTATAAATTGCGCCTTGTAGAATTCCGTCGCCTTCTTGCTTCATGTCTTACTTGACTTCTAGATTACTAAGAATATGAAATTAAATGTTAAGAACCAAGATTTAGTTTATTATAAATTGATTAAAATTTGACGGTATTTTGAGAAATATTAGTGTGTCTAATTCGGTCATCATTATGCTTAATCACTGATATATTGCTACGACCGTTATTCTTGAGATAATAGATTCTATACTTGAGTTGTAGATTATTCTTTTTTTGATTTGTTGAAATACTTGGACAATAAGGTTCTTGAGGGTTTATTGAACTATTGTTGGCTTGAAAGTTGTGATTGAGGTTCATTTGGAACATTCGTTTAACTACTCTCCTTGATGTTATTTATGCTTCCTACCTTGCTTGTCATTCATATACATATGCTTGGTGAGAAAGAGTGTGAAGCACGAGGGGTGATGTCATGCCATTGCATATATATTATCATGTGAGGGAGAGTATAAAGCACGAAGGGTGATGTTGTTCCATATCACATATTTTATCATGTGAAGAAAAATGTAAAGCATGAAGGGTGATGTCGTGCCATTTCATTTGAGAGTAAAAGCATGAAGGGTGATGCCGTGCCATTTTATTTATATTATCCTGATCTCATTTACATTATCATGTGAGGATGAGAGTAAAAGAATGAAGGGTGATGCCGTGCCATTTTATTTATATTATCCTGATCTCATTTACATTATCATGTGAGGATGAGAGTAAAAGAATGAAGGGTGATGCCGTGCCATTTTATTTATATTATCCTGATCTCATTTACATTATCATGTGAGGATGAGAGTAAAAGAATGAAGGGTGATGCCGTGCCATTTTATTTATATTATCCTGATCTCATTTACATTATCATGTGAGGATGAGAGTAAAAGAATGAAGGGTGATGCCGTGCCATTTTATTTATATTATCCTGATCTCATTTACATTATCATGTGAGGATGAGAGTAAAAGAATGAAGGGTGATGCCGTGCCATTTTATTTATATTATCCTGATCTCATTTACATTATCATGTGAGGATGAGAGTAAAAGAATGAAGGGTGATGCCGTGTCATTTCTTTTATATTACCATGTTATTATATTATCATGAGTTCATGGCATGAAGGCCGTTTCCGTGCAGGTGAGGATAGGGGATATGCTTTATGTTGTGATATATTTTCATTGTATGTACATTCATGCCCTTATCTGGAGTTATTACTGTTTCACCCATGTTATCTACGTGACTTGTCGTTGTTGTTCTGTCTTTGTCCTCTATCTCGGTTGTTGTTGTTGTGTTGTCCATGCCTTCTATCAGTTTAACTGCAAATATTATGCCTCCCTTCCTGTTTTTATATCCACATCCATGTCGTTTCTATTTTGTTACACTTAAGTATAATCCTTCTACCATGTTAGTCATTCATGCATCTATTTGTTAGATTATAAAGATCATGCTTTCCCTTCTTATTTGTTATATCTGCATCTATGCCTTCTACCATGCTATTTAGGTGAAATTATGTTCTTTTTTCATAATCGATATCATCATTCTTATGCCTCCTACCTAGTCTATTACTGTTGTCCATCTATACTACCTTGTCCATCATTGAAACTTGTGTATTTCCTACTTTGTCATTACTGCTCTCGGCATTTCTTTCACCTAGTTGATATTGTTATACGTATAGTTCGTGAGGATAAGATAAATGCACGAAGGGTGTTGCCGTGCCATTTGATTTGCTGGTTATCGCTCTAAGGAGAGGATTGGTCGTAATATTAAGGAATATTAATTGTGGTTCTTCTAGAAATCATCTACTGCTTCGCATATTTGTTTCTTATAATCTATTCCGTTATGTTCTAGTATTGTTCTATTGCTAGTCTTCTGCACGGGCTATATCAGTGAGTATATTTTAACTAAAAAGCCTTATCACTACTTCACCGAGGTTAGTCAAGATACTTACTGAGCACATGGGATCGGTTGTACTCATACTACACTTCTGCATCTTACGTGCAAATTTTGGAGCGGAGCTGCGGTGGATTTTGGGGGATGACTCTGAAGATGTTCGTGCCTTCCGAATGTGGCTACCATTTATCCCTGGGTAGTTCTAGAGTTGAATTAATGTACATTTCAAACAGAAGTATTTATTTCATTTCCATTTTTGCAATAATCCGATTTTAGTAGCTCATGTCTTGTACTACCACTCCTTTGAATATTGTATGAAAATCCAAATATATCATTTGTTGATCAACTTTATTTTCTTAGAATTTTGTTCAATGTTAATTGGCTGACCTAACGGGTCGGGTTAGATTCCATCACGACTAGTGGATTTTGGGTTATGACAGTTCTGGTATGGTCGCACCTGCAGACCACTCGTGTAGGTACGATGATCGCAGGTGCGAAGATGAAGGTGCAGAAGCGAGTAAGGCCGGGCTTGGCAGTCTTTGCAGATGCGGAAATTGGTGCGCATCTGCGGCTCCGAAGAAGCGAGATATTGGACGCAAAGGCGAGCTGGAGCGCAGAAGCGATTTGGGCATGTGCACCTACGACTGCGCAGAACCAGAAGAATGTCTGCAAGTGTGAGAAGCAATATTTTGAGTGGAATCCGCATATGCAGGAATTCGCTCGCAAATTCGAGTGCGCGGGTGCACAAATCCTGTCCGCAAAAACGGAAATGTCTAGAAAATAAGTCGAGGGTCTCGCCATTTTCTTCATAATTTGAGTTATAGACTTTATATTTGAGCAATGTTTGAGGGGTTCTTCACGTATTCGATTGGGGTAAGTGTTATTTCTCAAAATTTTATTTTATTTCATGATTCCATCTTTATTTTTAGCATTTAATTAATGGATTGAGTTGGGAAAAAAGAGGATTTTGAGAAAAACTTTCTAAAATGTAAAATGATGAATTGAAGGGCGAATTAATGTTGGAAATTGATAATTTTGGTATGGTTGAACTCGTATCGGAATGGGTGTTCGGGTTTTATGAATTTTATCAGGTTCCGAGGTGCGGGCCTGGGGGTTGACTTTTCAGGTTTTTCTAAAGATTGAGGCTATATTATACGGAACTATTTCCTATGAGTTTATTTATGATTTGAAGTTATTTTGGCTAGATTTGAGCCGTCTGGAGGTTGTTTCACTCAAGAAGGTCATTTTAGAGTATCGTTCTAGCTTCTTTGAAGTAAGTATCTTGCCTAACTTTGTATGGAGGGGGGAGGGGAACTACCCCTTAGTATTTGAGTCATTTGTGCTAATTATGTCATATGAAGACCGTGTACGCGAGGTAACGAGTACATGCACGGGCTTATTTTGTGGGAATTTGACCGTGTAGGGCTCGTAGTTTCTTATGTTCATTTGATATGAAGTTGTATGTCATATAAAAACCCGCATTTACTAAATTCACAATTACCTGTCTTGTTTGGAATTAATTGATTCATGTTCTACCCTTATTATTGTGATGACCCTCTTTAAATTTAACATTTAATTATGTGCTCTGTGACCTCGAATAGTACCATTCAGCATTCCTCGTCTTCCGTGCACAGTCCGTACAGTGTTTTGGAAAGCTTTTATGTGAAAAAATGATAAAATGTAAAATAGTGCTTTAAAACTCACTTAAGTTGACTTCGGTCAATGTTTTAAGAAAACGGAACCGGATCAATATTTTGACGACCCCGGTGGGCCCTTATCATGATCTGGGACTTGGACGTTTGCCCGGAATCACATTCGGAAGTCCCTAACTCGAATTTTCACCATTAGACGAAAACTAGGAACTTAAAGGTTAAAGATTTCCAAAGTTTGATCGTAGATTTGACTTTGTCAATATCAGACTCGGATTAAGATTCCAAGAGTTGGAATAGCTCTGTTATGTCATTTGGGACTTATCTGCAAAATTTGAGGTGATTCTGGATTGATTTGATACGTTTCGGTGCGAGTTATAAAATTAAAAATTTCATAAACTCATAAGTCCGAATCGACTTGTGATTTGTAGTTTCGACGCTGTTTGACGTGATTTGAGACCTCGAGTGTTTGCGTTCTGTTACGGAACTTGTTGGTATAATTGGACGGGGTCCCGAGTGGATCGGGTGAGTTTCAAACGCGTTTCGGACCATTTTTGAAAAACATTGCAGGTCTAGCTCTGGTGCTTCGCACCTGCGGCATTTGTAGCACAGGTGCGGCTCCTCTTTTGCGTAAAATGCGTCACTTATGTGACTTGGGCATTGGCATGTTGCTTCGCTTCTGCAGAGATCATTTGTGCATATGCGCAATCACTTCAGTGATGGGCCAGTCGCTTCTATGAGGCAGACCGCTTCTGCAGTCACTAGGACGCATTTGCGAAGTCGTAGGTGCGACATTTCTTGCGCAGGCGCAGCTACTGGGCAGGTTTCCTGGCTTCGCAGATGCGAAACCAAGTCCGCAGATGCGAAAATGATGGACAAAAGGCTTAAATTCGGGAGTTTGGCATTTTTAGTTCATTTTTGAGTTTTAAGTCTCGGATTTGGGCGATTTCAGAGGGAATTTTCACAAGTTTGAACTGGTAAGTATTCTTTGAGTGCTTTTGTGCACGTGTCCACGCCGGTGAGGGATTCCATCATTTTAGACCATGTCTATCGTTCGTGTGTGGTTACTATTGGGAGTCTTGACACGAGCATGGATCTTCTACTTCTTGATATGGTAGATTTTGATATCATCTTGGGTATGGATTGGTTGGCTCCCTATCATACTATATTGGATTGTCACGCCAAAACGGTGATTTAGCCATGCCAGGATTACCTCGAATAGAGTGGAAAGGGACTCCTGGCCATTCTATCAGCAGGGTTATCTCTTTCGTGAAAGCTTGACGAATGGTCGAGAATGGGTGTTTAGCTTATTTGGCTTATATTCGAGATCCCAGTGCAGATGTTCCTTCTATGGATTCAGTCTCAATTGTCCGTGAGTTTCCAGATATATTTCCTGCAAATTTGTCGGGGATGCCACCCGATAGAGATATTAACTTCTGTATTTATTTGGCTCTAGGCACCCAGCCCATTTCTATTTCACCATATCGTACGGCCCTACCAGAGCTAAAGGAATTTAAGGAGCAGTTACAAGACTTGCTTGACCAAGGATTCATTAAACCTAGTGTATCATCATGGGGTGCACCAGCACCAGTGTTATTTGTAAAGAAGAAAGATGGTTTAATGCGGATATGTATAGTTTATCGGTAGTTGAACAAGGCTACTATCAAGAACAAGTATCTGTTGCCAAGAATTGATGACTTATTTAATCAGCTTCAGGGTGACAAAGTGTTTTCAAAGATCGTTTTGAGGTCTGGTTACCATCAGTTGATGATTAGGGCATCCGATGTCCCTAAGACAGCTTTTCGGAGTCGGTATGGGCATTACGAATGCTTAGTGATGTTATTTGGGCTGACAAATGCCCCAACAGCATTTATGGATTTGATGAACTGGGTGTTCAAGCCCTATTTGGATTTTTTGTGGTTGTATTCATTGATGATATCTTGATTTACTCCAGCAGTCGAGAGAAGCATGAGTAGGATCTTCGGATTGTGCTTCAGACTTTGAAGAATAATCAGTTATATGCCAAAATTTTCAAAATGCAAATTTTGGTTAGACTTAGTTGCCTTTTTGGGGCATGTTGTATCGGCAGAAGGCATAAAAGTGGATCCTAAGAAGATTGAGGCATTTTAGAACTGGCCTAGACCAACTTCAGCTACATGGATCTGAAGTTCATGGAGGGATTTTCATCCATAGCAGCCGTGTTAGTTAGGCTTGAGTGTGCGTTGAGCTTTTAGAAGCTCCTGAGTGTGAGTTGAGCTTTTAGAAGCTCAAGACTGCTTTGACGACGGCGCCAGTGTTAGTATTTCCCACAGGTTTAGGATCTTGTACGGTGTATTGTGATGCATCTCGCATTGGGCTTGGTGCAGTATTAATGCAAGATGGCAGGGTGATTTCATATGCGTCACGGCAGTTGAAAGTTCATGAGAAGAATTACCTTGTTCATGACTTAGAATTGGCAGCCATTATTCATGCGCTGATGATTTGGAGGCATTACCGTTATGGTGTCTCGTGTGAGGTATTCACTGATCATCGTAGTATACAGTATCTGTTCAGACAAAAAGATCTCAATTTGAGGCAGAGAAGATGGTTGGAGCTGTAGAAAGACTATGATATCACCATTTTGTATCACTTCGGAAAGGCCAATGTGGTGGCCGATGCTTTGAGTAGAAAGGATGTAAGTATGGGCACCCTTGTATATATTCCGGTTGGTGAGAGGCCGTTAGCTGCAGATGTTCAGACTTTGGCCAATTAGTTCATGAGGTTAGATGTTTCAGAGTCTAGTCGAGTTCTAGCTTGCATAGTTACTTGGTCTTCCTTGTATGCGTACATCATAGAGCGACAGTATGATGATCCTCATTTGCTTGTCCTTAAGGACACGGTGCGGCATGGTGGTACCAAGCAGGTTGATATGGAGGAAGATGGAGTTCTGCGGGTGCATGGTCGTATTTGTGTTCCTAATATGGATGGGCTTCGTGAATTAATTCTTGAGGAGGCCCGCAGTTACCGGTATTCTATTCATCAGGGTGCCGCCAAAATGTATCAAGATTTGCGGAAACATTATTGGTGGAGGAGAATCAAGAAAGATATAGTTGCATATGTAGCTCGGTGTCTAAACAGTCAGAAGGTCAAGTACGAGCATCAAAGACCTGGTGATTTTTTCTGAGTGGATGTGGGAGCTTATCACTATGGATTTTGTTGTTGGGCTTCCACGGACTCATAGAAAGTTCGACGCAGTAAGGTTCATTATGGAAAGGTTGATCAAGTCATTACATTTCATTCTAATAGCCATTACCTATTCTTCAGATCGGTTAGCAGAGATTTACATCTGTGAGATTGTCCGCCTTCACGGTGTGCCCGAGTCTATCATTTTTGATCGAGGTACGCAGTTCACCTCGCACTTCTGGAGAGCTGTACAACGTGAGTTAGGCACGCGGGTTGAATTAAGTACAACATTTCATCCTCGGACGGACGGACAATCCGAGCACACTATTCAAATATTGGAGGATATGCTTCACGCTTGTGTTATGGATTTCGGAGGTTCTTGGGATCGATTCTTGCCGCTTGAGGAGTTTTCCTATAATAACAGCTACCAATCGAGCATTCAAATGGCTCCATATGAAGCATTATATGAGAGGTTATGTCGTTCGTCAGTTGGGTGGTTTGAACCAGGAGAGGCTCGGTTGTTTGGTACCGATTTGGTACAACATGCCTTGGATATGGTCAAGATTATCCAGGATCAACTTCGCATAGCTTAGTCTAGGAAAAAGAGTTATGCCAACCGTAAAGTTCGTGATGTTTCATTCATGGTTAGAGAAAGAGTATTACTCCGGGTTTCACCTATGAAGGGTATAATGAGGTTCAGAAAGAAGGGCAAGTTGAGCCCTAGGTTTATCCGACCCTTTGAAATTCTTGAAAGGGTGGGTGAAGTAGCCTACAGGCTTGTACTACCACCTAGTTTATCAGCAGTTCATTCGGTGTTCCATGTGTCTATGCTCCAGAAATATTATGGTGATCTGTCCCATGTGTTAGATTTCAGCTCATTCCAACTCGATAAAGATTTGACTTATGAAGAAGAGCTGGTAGCTATTCTAGCCCGGCAGGCCCGATAGTTGAGGTCTAAGAGTTATCCATCAGTCCGAGTACAATGGAGGGGTCAGCCGGTTGAAGCATCTACTTGGGAGTTCGAGTGAGACATACGGAGTCGATATCCACACCTTTTCACCAGCCCATGTACTTTTCTAATTCCTTTCGAGGACGAACGTTTGTTTTAGAGGTGGAGAATATGATGACTCTATAGGTCATATTTAAATTTAATAATAAATTATGTGCTTCGAGACCTCGAATAACACCATTCAGCATTCTTCGACTTGCATGCGCAGTCCGTATATTTTTTCGAAAAGTTTTTATGTGAAATAATTGATAAAGATGCAAAATAGTGCTTTAAAACTCACATAAGTTGACTTCGATCACTATTTTGAGAAAACAGACCTGGACTAGTGTTTTGACGGTCCCGATGAGTTTGTATAGTGATTTAGGACTTGGGCGTATGCCCAGAATCAAATTTGGAAGTCCTTAACTCGAATTTTTGCCAATTGATGAAAACTAGAAACTTAAAGGTTAAAGATTTCCAAAGTTTGACCGTAGATTTGATTTTGTCGATATCGGACTCGAATTGAGTTTCCAAGAGTTGGAATAGCTCTGTTATGTCATTTGGGACTTGCTTGCAAAATTTAGGGTGATTCAGGATTGATTTGACACGTTTTGGCGAGAGTAATAGAATTGAAAATTTCATAAACTCATAAGTCTGAATCAAGTTATGATTTGTAGTTTCGACGTTGTTTGATGTGATTTGAGACCTCGAGTAGGTCTAAGTGTTACGGGACTGGTTTTCATTGGACGGGGTCCCGAGTGGCTCGGGTGAGTTTCGGACGAGTTTCACACCATTTTTGAAAAACTTTACACGTCTGGGTTATGGAACTTTGCACCTGCGACATTTGGAGCGCATGTGCGGCTCTTCTTCTGCATGAAATGCGTCGCTTCTGCGACCTAGTCATTGGCCTATTGCTTCTCTTCTGCGGAGATCGTTTGCGCATATGCGCAATCGCTTCAGTGATAGGCCAGCCGCTTCTGCGAGGCAAATTGCTTCTGCGGTCACTGGGACGCATCTGCGAAGTCGCAGGTGCGGCCACTATGCTGGTTGCCTGGCTTCACAAATGTGAGCCTTGTCTCGCAAATGCAAGCTCGTAGATGCGAAACCAAGTTCGCAGATACGAAAATGCTGGACAAAATGCTTAAATTCGGGAGTTGGACATTTTTAGTTTATTTTTGAGTTTTAAGTCTTGGATTTGGCGATTTCAGAGAGATTTTTCACAAGTTTGAACTGGGTAAGTGTTCTTTATCCTTAATCATTTATATTTCATGATTCTATACTTATTTACATCATGAATCCGTGAATTTAATTGAAGAAAATTATTTTTTTTGTAAAATCTTCCAAAAATTAAAAAATAAAGATTTGAAAGGCAATCCGATATCGGAATTCGATAATTTTTGTATGATTGAACTCGTATCGGGATGGGTGTTTGAATTTCGTGATTTTTTGTCGAGTTTCGAAAAGTAAGACTCACGTTGACTTTTGGTTGATTCTTCCGAAAAATGACTTAAATTAAGTCTCTTTCGAATTGTGAATAATTTCTTAAGCTCAAATTGAATTGTTGGTAAATAAATTGCTAGGTTTGATTAGTTTGGAGACTAATTCGAAAGGAAAAGCCGTGGTCGAGTGATCACTTGAATTGCGAAGCAAGGTAAGTATCGTGGTTAACCTTGACTTGAGGGAATAGAACCCTTGAACTATATGTTATGTGAATTTTATGTGTAGCGACGTGTAGACGAGGTGACGAGTGTCTATACGTCGTCAAATTGCTTATTTACATGTTTCTACATATTTCACTAATTGCCTCATTTCATGAATTAATTGATTCTCCTATTTTCATTGCCTACTATTATGCCTTGATCTAATGCCTTAATTGCTACCTGTTTATTTGAGTTTTGTGTCATACTTGACAATTAGCATTTCATATATTAAATTGTCTATCTCATCCCTGATTTTACACTTATTTGTTACTTGCCCCTATTTGTTTCCTACATAATTTATAATTGTTGTATACCTTGTTGCCTAATAGTTTCATATTAATTGTGATATTTATTGAAGTAGTCTCACGTATAAGTATTGTTAATTTATATTGTTGGATTGATTTGCACGTCGCAATGAAATTTAATTGAAAGATTATATTGTGGGATCGGGTTGCACGCCGCAACAGAATATACTTAAAGTTTATATTGTTGGATCGGGTTTGCACGCCGCAACGGAATTTATTTGAAAGATTATATTGTGGGAACGAGTTGCACGCCGCAATAGAATGATAAAAGAAATAATTGATTGTGACTACTGAATTGGCCTCGATTGTTGATATGAATTACCTAGCTTACCTCTATTCTTGTTATTATTATTATTATTATTATTATTGCGTACAGGTTCATGTAAGCGACCTGCCATAGCCTCGTCACTACTTCGTCTAGGTTAAGCTTGGCACTTACAGAGTACATAGGGTCGGTTGTACACATACTACACTCTGCACTTCTTGTGCAGATACCGAAGTTGGTCCCAGCGGCGTACTATAGACTTTCTCGGATTTAGCTACCAAAGAAGACTTGAGGAATAGTTGCACAACGTTCGTAGCTCTGAAGTCCCCTTCATCTTTATTTTAGTTGTGTGCTTTCTTTCAGATAACTTTATTTTTATTCAGACCCTTATTTGAATTATTCTAGAAGCTCGTGCACTTGTGACACCAGTTCTGGGATGGTATTTCGACATCGTTATTATTTTGGTTTGTTCACTTTTATTCAGACATTATTCCAGTAGTTTGGTTTCTTTACTATTAATTAAAAGGAATTATTAGAAATGATTAAAATTATTCTAACGTTGGCTTGTCTAGAAAGTGAAATGTTAGGTGCCATCACAGTCCCGAAAGTAGGAATTTCGGGTCGTAACAATTGCCAGTTAAACTCTTATGTGCCTTAAGTCCTTAACTGAAGTTGTTGCCTATTTAATTATCATGACATCCTTTCCGTAATTTCTTAACCTTAAGTGAAGTTATTATTATCTCTTCTGTAACTGCTTAACCTTAATTGAAGTTATTAGTATCTCTTCTGAAATTTTCTTAAGCTTAATTGAAATTACTATTGTCTCTTATGTAATTGCTTAGCCTCAATTAAAGTTTGTTGTCCCTTCCATTGTTGACGTGTTCTTATTTGGGGTCATTGATTCATGCTATCTATCTATTGTCGTCGAATTGTACTTTTGTGGAATCATTGTTACACATTATCTCTCCCTTGTTGAGATTTTCTTATTGAGACCATTATTCTCTGTTGTGTCTTTCTTTGTGAGCTCGTTCTTCCGTTTCTTTGTATTTTGAAGTCCTTGTGAAGATTTACTTGCCGTATCTTATGTTATTATTGTTGTTGTTATTGTACGTTGTGGTTGAACCGTGAGCTCCTCATTCTGAAATTTTGTTATTGTTTGGTTTCTCTTGTAAATTGTGATATTGGAAACTTGAGGTATTATTTGTGATACGTTATGATTTTGATATGCATGCAGTGGTATAAGGTATGAGTGTTGAAATGCATATGGTGAGATAAGGTGGGCTTGATACGCATGGCTAGTAGGGGAACTACTTGAATCCATGCAGTGTGATAAGGTGGGCTAAAATGCGGGATGCTATTTCAGGAAAAATGATTTTCAAAACTAAATGTAAAGGCTCTTGCGGTGATATAAGGAAAGATTGTGATTCATTTTGCGATTTGAGACTACGAGGTGGTACCTTGGTAGTGGCTCTTGTTGACATTTCTCCATTATTTTGTACTTGTCTTTGATTGTTGTTTCCTTAGCATACTATTAATTGTCTTTCTCCGTGTTGTACTATTTGCTTAGTTCTGTGTAGATAATCTTGTTATACTATTCGTTGTTTCAAATTCATTTATGTCTTTATTACACTGTACATTTTGTAGTGATCGTTTCTTATGTGCCATTAATTGTCTCTACTCTTACTTGTTGACTTGAATTATGGTAGAACACTTGCACGAGCATACACGTAAATAAATCACCCATATCGGTCTAAGAAGATGAATCATGATGTTTTGACCATTTACATGTACTCCCGTGTACTTGCCTTATGTGTGAGAGTTACCCTGTTAGCACGTGAATTGTCCATGCAGTCATGAGTCATTATTATTGTTGGCATGTGAGTGTCCGTGTGGATATTAGATATTGTCACACCCTTGGCATGTGAGTCGTCTATGTTGTTATGAATTATAATGAGGGCACAAGATTCCAAGTTATTAGGGTTCATGAATTGGGACCCGTGATTTGTGAATTTGAGGTTTGGAACCTCGTGGAAATTCTTGGATAAACCTGGTGTAATAGCGGTTGTTCTTATTGAGTTGTTACTTGTTTTTCTTTATTTGTTTTCACCAGATTTGAACTGTGTTCAGCTTTCTATACGGTGTTATTACTGGTTGTGTCTCGTTGCTAACTGTTGTTTTTAGTTCCTAATACAAGCATTGTATTATTATTGTGATCATGCCTAGAATTCATAGAGATATTATTTCTTGTTAGTTCTACATTTATACTTGTCCAGGTTGTTTAGTCTAGTGGGTGTATTGACTGTTCCTCATCACTACTCCACCGAGTTTAGTCTTGATACATACTAGGTACCGTTGTGGTGTACTCATGCTACTCCTCTGTACATTTTTGTGCAGATCCAGGTACATAGAAAGTTGTTGATTATTAGCTAGTTGGTCGAGCATTATTGTGGAGACTCAAGATAAACTTTTCGTCGCGTTCCCAGGCCTCAGAGTCACCTTCTGATAATGTACTTGCATTGTTTAAATTCTATTGCAAAACAGTTGTATTTAGGGATTTCCTAGCAAATTCATTAGAGCTTATGACTTGTACTACTCATTTTGGGATGTTATTTCATGTAACAATTGAAAGATAAATATGTCATCTCTTATGAAAGGAAATCTGTCGGGTCATGTCTTTCAGAGCCTAACCTGTGTGTTTGATTACATAAAGTTTATTCTCTAGCATTGTCTTTCTATGGAAGTTAGTTTCTTGTGTATGTTTCACAAATATATATAGTAATAAAACAATTTGCTTGCTACGATTATAATGCATGTTAAATGTTTAACCAAGAGTGATGCTAATTTCATTTAACTTTAATTGTGTGAAATCTTTTGTGATAAAGTAAACTGATTTGTTCATTTAGAAATATCTGGTTTCTGATTAATAGTCTTGTTGGTTAATTTTTATCAATTTACTCAGTAAGTGAATGTCATCACGACATCCTACGGAGTGAAACTGGGATCGTGACAAGTTGGTATCAGAGCTCTAGGTTCATAAGTGCTACAAGTCATAAGCGAGTTTAGTACAGTCTTGCGGATCGGTACGGAGGCATCTGTACTTATCTTTGAAAGGCTTCGAAACTATTAGGACAGTTTCACTTCTTCCAATCCTATCGTGTGAGTTTATTAATGTAGGAGTTTGAACCTTTGTCATTCTATTCTCTCACAAATGGTGAGGATATGAGCTGCAGTTACCGACAACACTGCCCCTAGAGCCAATTTTTCTAGGGGTCGGGGTCGAGGAGGAGCACGTGCTACAGCTAGAGCACCTATCAGAGCAACAGTTGAGGAACCGCCAGTAGCTCCTGTTGGGGGACAGGTACCAGAGGCGTCTGTTGTTACCCAGGACTTCAGGAGAGTTTAGCATAATTCCTGAGCATGTTTGCTACATTGGCTCAGGTAAGGTTGATTCTGGTTGCACCAGCTACTTCACAGATCGAGGGAGGAACTCATACTCCCACCTCCCGTTCTCCGGAGCAGTGAGTCCATATTGGTCAGGTTCCATGGGTCATGCCGACACAACCTGTTATCCCAGTTCAGCGCGTGGTTAGGGCAGCAGCATATGAGGAAGAACAACTTAGACTTACGAGGTTCAAGAAGTATTACCCTCACACTTTCAGTGGTTTGGCTTCAAAGGATGCGCATGGGTTCCTAGGGGAGTACTACCTTATTCTCCTTACTATGGGTATTGTGCATATGAGTGGGGTTGATTTTACTACATTCCAGCTTAAGGGAGCGGTATATCAGTGGTGGCGAGTGTATGAGTAGAATAGTCCGGCCGATGCAGCTTCACTTTCACAGGCTTAGTTTTCAAAGGTGTTCTTGATAGAGTTTGTTCCCCGGACCCTTTGGGATGCATGGCGCATATAGTTTGAGTAGTTGCGCTAGAGAACTATATCAGTGTCAGAGTATGCCGTTAGATTTAGTAATTTATCCAAACATACACCTTCTTTGGTTTCTACAGTCAGAGAGCGAGTCTGCAAGTTCGTTGAAGGGATCAATCATGATATACGGTTCAGCATGGCTCGGGAGTTGGAGACAGATGTTCCATCCCAGCAGATGGTAGAGATCACTCGCTGATTAGGGAGCATGCGGAGTCAGGAGAGAGAGGACAGAGAGGCTAAGAAGCCTCGTGGACTAGGAGGATCTACTAGTCCCTATTTTGAAGGCAGGGAATGCCCTGGTAGAGGTTTTGTGGGTCAGCCACTTCAGTTTATACTTTCAGGCTTAACGCGGTGCTTCAGATATCCACGGGTCTCAGAATGCCCTTACCAGATAGATTGCACAGCCACGTAAGCAGAGAGGTTGCTTTAAGTGTGGAGATAACTGCCTCATGGTGAGAGATTGTCCCAGACTCCTGACAGATGTGTCAAAGTGGGGTATTCAGGCCATGAGTTCTTCTCCAGTTAGTGATATCCCTGCACCGCCAGCTTGGGGTGTAAGTCTGGAGAGTATAGGGCGTCCAAGATGGGGATGACCGGCCCGTTGATATGCTTACTATGATATGGATGAGGCCGATGCACCAGATGATGTTGTACTGGTATGAGTTCGATTTGTTATAGAGGAGCATCATTCGTATTTTGGTTCAGTTCTGCTCATTGGGGTGAGTCCTCCTATGTTGCTTCTTATATGGGTGAGTTTCGTGATTTTGTATTCCGCTTATGTGTTTACCCCTATTGGGAGATTCTATAGTGGTAGCTCGTATCTATCATTTTATTTTTTTATTCATTATTGAGAGCTATGAGGCTAGAAGTGGCTTTCTGTTACTCATTTGGGTAGTTTTGATGTGATTTCTGGATGGTTGGTTACGATTTGTGGTTTAGATGCTCTACCGGTGTGCAAGTTCAGTATGTATTGTGACTTTGTTAGCGGAAATTGAATTAGTAGAAGGTTTCAATTGGTATGATGTGTATACTACTTGTGATTCAGAGCTAAGGATGGAATCCTCGCATTTTCATATGGTTGATATGTTGAACCGGGCTGCGTTCCGCGATTAAGTTATATTAGGATGATATCCTTGTGATTTGTTCATATACTTTGATTCTCCCTTGTGGAATTAATTTGTAGGATGATACTAATAGGGAGTTGTGCTAGTCGGGTTTGTTTGATAGTTCTTTCATGTGTTTCCTTGTATATTCAGTCATATTCTTGCTGTATTTATTGGGTTTTAGCTTCCGAGGTGTGTGACTAGATGGTGTTAGATGTCACTTGTTGATTCAGGTGAATAGTTGTGAGGTCTTCATATTTCTTGCATCGTTGTCAGTGTTGTGAAGGTTTGGAACAGGGTTCTAGCAGATATGAGGTTAATTTCCGGTGTTGGATTTGATTAAGGGCAGTTATTGTGATCAGAGATATTGTTAAGGGAGTATGTGTGATGTGTTATGTAGTGTGGTTGTACCTGGTGGGTGTAGGCATGAGTATTGCAGCTGGTAGAGGCTGATATAGTGTGTTGATGTAGGAATCGGGTCTTTTGGAAAAAATTGTATGGTGAGAAATTTGGTTCTAAGGCCTGTTAGTGTGGGTGGAATAAATAATCTTCAGTTGAGTTGGTGTTGTTGGACCTATGTGGATTGGGGTGACATGGGATCACCCACGAGTATATGTATGGTGTGTACAGTCAGTGACTTGACGACTTCGCAATGGTTCTTGGCACGTTCGAGGACAAACGTTTGTATAAGAGGTGAAGAATGTAACGACCTGACCGGTCATTTTGTGAAATATTGCACCTTTTGGTAGCTTAAGGCCTTGAGCAGCTTCGTATTATGTGTTATGACTTGTGTGTGTGGTCGAGTTAGGTTTTCAGATGATTTAGGGTCAATTTGGAATAAGGATTCCTATTTTAGAAGCTTAAGCGGTAAGAGTTGACCAGAGTTTTGACTTTTCTGTAGACGACTCTAAAATGGAATTTTGATGATTCCAATAGCTTCGTATGGTGATTGTGTACTTAGGCGTGTGCCTTGATTTGGATTTGGAGGTCCGTAGAGTAAATTGAAGCATTTCTGCGAAAATTGGAAAGTAGAAGTTTTGGAAGGTTGATAGGTTTGACCGGGAGTTGACTTTATTCATATCGGGTTCGGATTTTGATTTTGGGACTAGGATTATCTCTGTTATGTTATTTGGAACTTGCATGCAAAATTTGACATCATTCCAGGTTGGTTTGATATGTTTCGGCACGAGTGTTGGAAGTTGAAATATTTGGAAATTCATAAGTTCGATTCGTGGTATGATTCGTAGTTTTTATGTTGTTTGATGTGATTTGAGTCCTCGAGTAGCTATGTGTTATATTTTATGACTTGTTGGTGTATTAGGACAGGGTCCCGAGGGGATCGTGTGAGTTTCGGACGAGCTTCGGATCAATTAGAGCATTTTGGGTGAGGCTGGTTTGGGCTGCGTTCTGGTGTGGTCGCACCTGCGGACCATTGGGCACATGTGCTATGGTTGCAGGTGCGAATATGAATCCGCTGAAGTGAGAAAGTTTGGGCTTTGCAGTCTTCGCAGATGCAGAAATTGGTGCACATTTGCGGCTCCGCAGAAGCGAGATATTGGACGCAGAGGCGAGCTGTAGCACAGAAGCAGTTTGGGCATGCGCACCGGCGGCTACGCAAAAGCGGAAAAATGTCTGCAGGTGCGAGAACTCAGCTTTTGAGTGGAATCCACAGATGCGGGAATTTGGCAGGTGCTCAAATCCTGTCCGCGAAAGCGAAAATACCTGGGCAGAATCATATAAGTCGAGGATTTGGCCATTGTCTTCATATTTTGAGTTATAGACTTCGGATTTGGGCAATAGTTTAGGGTTATTTCACGTGTTCGACTGGGGTAAGTTTTCTTTATTTGAAATTTATTGTATTTCATGATTCCATCTTTATTTGTATTATTTAATTAGTGGTTTGAGTTTGGAAAGAAGAAGATTTTGATAAAGACTTTCTAAAAATGTAAAATGATGATTTGAAGGACGAATTCTCTTGTTTGAGTCATTTTCGTGATTGAGTACATTTGGATTGTTGCTTATTGATGCACGGATTGCACAGGTTGTGGCTTCAGATTGTATTGATGTGTCATGTCACTAGAGTGGTCATGTTGGATGTGATGAGGTGATTGGACCTAGGATGGATACTATCAGAATAGATTACAACATGGTTGGAAGGATAATATCGAAAGTCGGCTTAGAAATTTGCTATAGTTCTTGTCGAAGGAGAAGGAGTTCCATGACTGGTTGATCTGATGAGTGGTTATGAGTTTTCGCATGTTTCTTTCATCATCGGCAATGTACTAAGGTTTTAGAATGAGGTTTTGTTTTATATGAGGTTTATTATCGGTATATGGTTATATTGAGCAGCTACTGTGATTTGAAATTATCGTTATGAGTATTTGAGTTATGTGGTACATCATGTGATTATTTCTTTGGTTATGGTGAAGGCTTGAAACAACCTATTCAGATTTATACAGTGTGTAGATGCGAGATTCTGATCTTATAAGAAATTCTGGATGTTGGAAATTGAATTCGAAGGCTTGTGGACTAGGTTGAATTGAGAAATTTTAGTTATGTTGTGTTATCGGACCTGTATGGGATAGGGTGACGTGGGATCACCCCCGAGTACGTGCATGACAAGGTTATACGGCGGTTTGATGGCTTTGAGAACAACCCTGGACACGTTTGAGGACGAACGTATGTTTAAGTGGGGGAGGATGTAACGACCCGACCGGTCGTTTTGAGAATTTGCACTTCGCTCGGTAGTTTATACGCATGAGTAGCTTTGTATGATGTATTATGACTTATGTGAATCATCGGTTTTGGTTTTCACGTTATTCGAAATCGATTTGAAAGACTGAATTTCATTGTTGAAGCTTTAAAGTGGAAAAGTTGATCAAGTTTGACTTTTTGTGAATTTGAACTTGGAACGGAGTTTTGATGGTTATGTTGTGTTATTTTGGAATTAGGAGCACGTACAGATTGTGATTTGGAGGTCCGTAGGAGAATTTGGTTTGCAATGGCGAAAGTTAGAATTTTGTAAAGTTTGAGAGGGAGTAGACTTTTTGATATCAGATTCGTATTGTGATTTCGGAAATTGGAATAGCTTCGTTATGTCATTTGGTTTGCAATGGAAAGTCAGTCCGGATTGATTTGCTATGTTTTGGCACGAATTGTTAAATTTGAAAGTTCAAATTTCATAGATTTTGATTTGAGGAGAGATTCGTTGTTTCGATGTTGTTATGCGTGATTTGAGGCCTCAAGTAGGTCCATGTTATGTTATTGGACTTGTTGGTATATTTGGACGGGGTCCCGAGTGGATCGGATGAGTTTTGGACGAGGTTCGAATCATTTTCACTTCATGTTGCTATTGTTGGTTCTGGTGTGACCGCACATGCGGCTGGTTTGCGCAGGTGCGATGGTCGCAGAAGCGACAAAAGCGTCGCGGAGGCAAGGTGAGTGCTGGTAAGGAAGCTCGCAGAAGCAGAGATTTGGGCACATATGCGGATGCGCAGGTGTAAAGTGATGGAGCGCATTAGTGAGGTATTCCGCAGGTGCGGATGGTGGCTCGCACCTGCGATGGCGCAGAAGTGGATATTTTGTCTGCAGGTGTGAGGGTCGAGCTCTCAGTTGATTCGGCAGAAGCGGAGGTTATGTCGCAGAAGCGGCTAATGTGTTGCAGGTGCGAAAGTGCTGGGCAGAATGATAAATACAAGGGTTCACGATTTTGGCTTCATTTTAACATTTCCAAGCTCGGATTGAGGCGGTTTTTCACGCAAATATCACCATATGAATTGGGGTAAGTGTTCTCTAGTCGGTTTTGGTTATATTTAATGAATCTACCTTCGTTTTGGTAATTGGATTGTGAAATTTAGAGAGGAAATTGGGGGGTTTGGCCTAAAGTTTCATAATATGAATATTTGAGTTTTGAGCATCGAATTGGAGTCGGATTTGAGTGAAACTAGTATGGTTGGACTCGTAATTGAATGGGTTACTGGATTTTGTTAATGCTGTCGGGTTCCGAGGTGCGAGCCCGGGTTGGGCTTTTGGCTGATTTTGGGCTTTGATTCAAGATTTGATCTTTTTCGATCGGGATTGGTTCCTTTAGCATTGTTTGATGTACTTGAGTTGNTTGAGCATCGAATTGGAGTCGGATTTGAGTGAAACTAGTATGATGGGACTCATAATTGAATGGGTTATTGAATTTTGTAAATTTTATCGGGTTCCGAGGTGCGGTCCCGGGTTGGACCTTTGACCGAATTTGGGCTTTTGATTCAAGATTTGATATTTTTCGATCGGGATTGGTTCCTTTAGCATTGTTTTATGTATTTGAGTTATTTTTGGTTAGTTTCGAGTTGTTCGGAGGTCGAAACGTGCGGGGTGACATCTTTGGAGCATCGTTTGGCTTGCTCGACATTGGAATTGGCTTATTAGAGGTAAGTAACTCTTCTAATCTTGGAGTTGAGGGAATTAAACCCCTAAATACGTGTTATGTGATTTGTGTTGAGGTGACACGCATACTATATGACGGGAGTGTGGGCATGTACCAAGTGAATTGGGACTCTGTTGTTTCCATGGCACTGAATAGTGGCCCTATTTTGTTGATATTCGTGTTTTTACCATGTGATAAAGTACTTGAGCTGTCAATTATGATAGATATCATGTTTAGGCTTTATGTCGATACTGTTGGGACCCACAGTGGTCGTTTCTTGCTGTCATCTCACTAATTTCATTGATATTTCGTACTCAGTCATATTCATGCATTCATATCATATCTCAGTCTCAGTTGTTATTTATTGATACATCATATCATTGTTGTCGGGCTAGTTTCATGACATTGTGAGCCCGAGAGTGAGACTGGAGAGATTGATGACTGAGTGAGTCTGAGAGCCTGATTATGAGTGACATTTATGGGATCGGGTTGTACGCCGCAACACGCTATATTGATTTATGCCTGGATCTGGCTTATGATAGCACTTGGGCTGTAGGAGACCCTCCAGAGTCTGCACACACCCAGTGAGCGCGGTTGATTATATTGAGGGATGGATCTTCCCTGGACATGGATCTTGTCCGAAGCATTTATATACCTGAAGATGGATCTTCTTCATGGGGGGCCGGATTGGCTTTCCTCGATACTGAGTGACTGATGGTCAGTGATGTGTATATTCCGGGATGGATCTTCCCTGGGCCGTATGGGCCATATACAGTACCGAGTGGTTGAGGATGAGTGGAAAGTGTGAGACAGTGAGATTAAGTACTCTGAGAGTGTGAGTACATGATTCATCTCCCTCGAATTGAAGGAATTAAAGGAGCAGTTACAGGAGCTGCTTGATTAGGGTTTAGTTCGGCCCAGTGTATCGCCTTGGGGTGCTCCTGTCTTATTTGTGAAGAAGAAGGATGGTTCTATAGGGATGTGTATTGATTACTGCCAGTTGAACAAGGTTACAGTGAAGAACAGCTATACATTGCCACGTATTGATGACCTATTTGATCAGCTTCAGGGTCCCAGAGTGTTCTCGAAAATTGATTTACGGTCAGGGTATCATCAGTTGAAGATTTGGAACCAGATATTCCAAAGAATGCCTTCAGGACTCGGTATGGTCATTACGAGTTCCTTGTAATGTCATTTGGGCTGACCAACGGTCCAGTGACATTTATGCACTTGATGAACAGTGTATTTCATCCCTATCTTGACTCCTTCGTCATTGTGTTTATTGACGACATTCTGGTGTACTCCCGACGCCGGGAAGATCATGAACAGAACCTCAGGACTGTGCTTCAGACTTTGAGAGAAAAGAAGTTGTAAGCAAAATTTTCAAAGTGTGAATTCTGGCTTGATTCGGTGGGATTCTTGGGTCATATAGTTTCGTGCGAAGGGATCAAGGTAGATCTGAAGAAGATTGAAGCAGTGCAGAGTTGGTCTAGACTGTCCTCAGCTACGGAGATCCGGAGTTTTCTTGGTTTGGAAGGGTATTATTGTCGATTTGTAGAGGGTTTCTCTTCTATTATTGCACCTATGACCAAATTGACCAAAACACGTGCTCCGTTCGGGTGGACTGAGGAATGTGAGGAGATATTTCAAAAGCTCATGACAGGTTTGACTACAACCCTAGTATTGGTATTGCCTATAGGTTCAAGGTCTTAAACTGTGTATCGTGATGCATGGCATATTTGTCTCGGTGTAGTGTTAATGCAAAACGGTAGGGTGATTGCCTATGCGTCCAGACAGTTAAAGGTACATGAGAAGAATTATTTGGTCAACGACCTTGAGTTAGCAATTATTGTTCATGCCTTGAAGATTTGGCGACATTATTTGTACGGAGTCCATTGTGAGGTTTATACCGATCACCGGAGTCTACAACATATGTTTAAATAGAAGGATCTTAATTTGCAACAACGGAGGTGGTTGAAGTTACTTAAGGATTATGACATCACCATTCTCTATCATCCCGGAAAGTCCAATGTGGTGACCGATGCCTTGAGTCATAAGGCGGAGAGTTTGGGCAGCTTAGCAAACTTACCGGTAGCAGAAAGGCCTTTAGCATTGTATGTTCAGGCCTTGGCCAACCAGTTTGTTAGATTGGATGTTTCCGAACCGAGCCGAGTTTTGGCTTGTGTGATTTTGCAGTCTTCTCTTTATGATCATATCAGAGAGCGTCAGTATGATGACCCCCATCTGCTTGTCCTTAAGGACATAGTTAAGCACGATGATGCCAAGGAAGTCACTATTGGCGATGATGATGTATTACGGATGCAGGGTAGGCTATGTATGTCCAATGTAGATAGTTTGCGTGAGTTGATTCTCCTTAAGGCTCACAGTTCGCGGTACTCCATTCATCTGGGTGCTGCAAAGATGTATCAGGACTTAAGACAACACTATTGGTGGAGGCGGATGAAGAAAGACATAGTGGAATATGTAGCTCGGAGCCTGAATTGATAGAAGGTGAAGTATGAGCAACAGCGATCAAGTGGATTTCTTCAAAAGTTAGAGATTCCAGAATGGAAATAGGAGCAGATCACTATGGATTTCATTGTTGGGCTCCCACAGACTCAGATGAAGTTCGATGCAGTTTGGGTAATTGTGGATAGAATGAACAATTCAGCTCATTTCATCCATGTGGTTACTACTTACTCTTCGGAGCAGCTGGCACAGGTTTATATTCGTGAGATTGTCGGGCTTCATGGCATACCGGTATCTATCATCTCTGACCAGGGTACGCAGTTTATATCACAGTTCTGGAGGGTCGTGCAGTGTGAGTTGGGTACTCGGGTAGAGTTGAGTATAGCATTTCACCCTCAGACGGACGGACAATCCGAGTGCACTATTTAAATATTAGAGGATATGCTACGCATTTGTGTCATTGATTTTGGGGAGTCTTGGGATCAGTTTCTGCCACTCGCGGAGTTTTCTTAAAATAACAGTTACCAGTCGAGCATTCAGATGGCTCCGTATGAGACTTTATATGGGAGACGGTGCCGATCTCCGGTGGGTTAGTTTGATCCGGGTGAGGCTAGGCTATTGGGTATTGATTTGGTTTAGGATGCTTTGGAGAAGGTTAAATTGATTCGGGAGCGGCTTCGCACGGCACAGTCTAGACAAAAGAGTTATGCCGACAGGAATGTCCTGATATTGCTTACATGGTTGGGGAGAAGGTTCTGCTCAAGATTTGACCCATGAAGGGTGTGTTGAGGTTCAGAAAAAAGGGCAAGTTGAGTCCTATATATATATATGGCCTTTTGAAATACATAAGAAGAATGGAGAGTTGGCTTACGAACTTGCTTTGCCACCTAGTATATCGGGTGTTCTTCCAGTGTTTCATGTATCCATGCTTCGGAAGTACGTTAGAGATCCATCTCATGTTTTGGATTTTAGCACAATGTAGTTGGATGGTAATTTAACTTATGATGTAGAGTCGATGGCCATTTTAGACTAGCAGGTTCGAATGTTGAGATCGAAGAACATAGATTCAGTGAAAGTACAGTGGAGAGGCCAGCCAATTGGAGAAGCTACTTGGGAGATTGAGTGAGAGATGTGGAAAAAATAGCCACACCTATTTGAGCCTCCATGTATGATTCTAAACACGTTCGAGGATGAACGTTTATTTAAGAGGGGGAGAATGTAATGATCCGGCCGGTTGTTTTGAGTATTACAGTCCCATTTCCCCATTTACTGCTCAATTTATGCTTGACAATTATTTTATGACTTACCGGGTTAGTTGGTTCGGGTCTGGAAGGATTTCAGAGTAAATTGAGACACTTAGTTTCATAATTTAAAACTTAAGTTGGAAAAGTTGACCGGATATTGACTTATATGTAAACGACACTGGATTTGGGTTTTGATGATTCCAATAGCTCCGTTGGATGATTTTTGACTTAGGAACGTGTCCGGATTGTGATTTGGAGGTCCTTACTAGAATTAGGCTTGAAATGGCGAAAGTTTAATCTTTGGAAAGTTTGACCGGGGAGTTGAATTTTTGATTTTGGGTTTGGAATCCGATTCTGAATATTGGAACAGGTCTGTTATGTCATTTATGACTTGTGTGCAAAATTTGAGATCAATCGGACTTGATTTGATAGGTTTCGGCATCAGTTATAGAAATTGGAATTTCTTAGTTTCATTAGGCTTGAATTGAGGTATGATTCATATTTTTAGCGTTGTTTGATGTGATTTGAGGTTTCTACTAAGTTCGTATGATGTTTTAGGACCCATTGGTGTATTTGGTTGAGGTACCGAGGTCTTCGGGTGAGTTTTGGATGGTTAACGGATTGAATTTTTGACTTGGAACTTTGCTGGAATTTTCTGATGCACTGTTTGGTTTCCTTTTTCGCGTTTGCGAGAGGGGTCTCACGTTCATGAAGAAGAACTGGAGGCAAGCGAGTTTGTTGTTCGCATTCGCGATGAAAGACCGCGTTCGCGAAGGGTTTATCCAGTGTTCATCGCTAACGCGTGAAGGCATTCGCGTCCGCGTAGAAGGTTTGGGGACAGTGGAACATTAAAGCTTCGCGTTCGCGAAGGGTAGCTCGCTTTCGCGATGGCAAAACTTATAATGCATCGCGTTCGCGAGGTTGTCTTCGCGTTCGCGGGGCTGTCTTCGCGTTCGCGAAGAAGAAATTCGGACAGCACAAAAAAATGTGCTTCGCGAACGCGAGGGTGCTGTCGCGTTCGCGAAGAAGAAACCACTGGACACAAAGTTTAAGTTCTGAAAATGGGACTTCATCCCAATTTTTATTTTTACCGATTTGGAGCTCGGAGAGAGGCGATATTTGGGAGATTTTCAAGAAAAATAACGGGTAAGTGTTCTTAACTCAATATTGGTTAAATTACCCAAATCCATGATTGTTTTTAACATTTAATGGGTGAATTAAGTTGGAAAATTTAGAAACCCTCTTGGTTTAATTTAAAGATTTTAGGGTTGAGTTAATGTCGGAAACCCTCTGTTTTTAATTTCCATATCAGTATTATTATTACCATTCTTGTATTATCTTATTATTCGATTTCCATTACTACATGTTATTTCATTTGCTTCAAATATCTTATTGTTTTGTTATTTTGTCGTTATTACTGTTCTTGGCTTCTTCACTACTGTTTTACTTTTTCCAAACTGGTCTGAAATATTTTTCTTGAGTCGGGGTCTATCGAAAATAGTTTTTTTATTTTCATAAGATAGGAGTAAGGTTTATATACTATCTTCCTCAGATTCCATATATGAAAATAAAGTAAGTATATATATTATTATTAACAACAAACAACAACAATAACAACCCAGTATAATCCCACTAATGGGGTCTGGGGAGGGTAGTGTGTAAGCAGACCTTACCCCTACCCTAGGGTAGATAGGTTGTTTTCGATAGACCCTCGGCTCCCTCCCTCCAAGAACTCTCCACCTTGTTCTTGGGGTGAGTCGAACTCACAACCTCTTGGTTGGAAGTGTAGAGTACTCATCACTAGAGCAGCTCACTCTTGTCATATATATTATTATTGTTGTTGCTAAATATAAATTGATAGCCTTGTATATTATTGCCAAAAGAAGTTTGCAAGTAGAGATTGAGTAAAATATTTACTCAAAATAAAATTTCACGAGTAAAACCTAGAATTGTATGAAAATAGTCGAAGTAAAAAAGGAAAATGAATCTTGCAAATTGAAAGGCTAATATAGAAGGAACGTGTTTAGGTTTGCTGCCTAACACCTTTCATAAATAATCCGACAGCAATAACGTGCCTAATGTTTACTCGTGGCAGGACCTTATAATAGTGAAGCCCCCAAATACCATGGTTCATGCAACTTTGGTCTTGTTACAAGAAAACTTTTTCTATATGGACTATTAAAATCACGAAAGTCATTACGAAATGAATTTTTTTTTTTACTTTTTAAAAATAAAATTTATATTGAATAAAATAATAATTTAGTTATTTTTCTAATATGTAGAAATACTTATTTAATTATTTTCTTAATATTTAGGACCACAAAATCAACTAAATTTTATATATTACATTCTTCCTTATTTGGATTACATAGAAAAATTTAATATTTAGAACTTCAAAAATATTAACATTTTATTTTATATAAAATTGTACACTTAAATTATATATAAATAGCAAGAAAAGGAAAGAATTAAAAATACTAACCAAATAGGACGTATCCACTTGGTATTTAGAAATTTATCCCTTTAGATAGATACCAAAAATTCAATCAAAAAAGAAAGAGGGCGTACGACGTTTTTGGAAGATGACGGAGTAACTTTTTTATGTTTTGAATTAGGTGAAACTCTTTTATATACTAAAATACTTTAAAATATACAAAACTATTTCCCACTCATTTGATTTTCTTAAAATTTGACAAAAGAATTTTTATTCGATAAAATATAATTATAATCGAATATTTAAAATTTGGTATGAACTAATATTAAGAATTTAAATCAATAAAATATAATTTATATCTTTTATTGCTGGAAATAAATAATTATGTATTTGGAATAGCTAATTAGCAAAAATATTTAATTTCATTATTTTTCAAATTCATCGTACAAGTAAAACTATGTTCAGGTTGACAAAAATCTTGTCTTAAATAGATATATTTCAATAAAAAAAGACCACCGATATTGAAAGAAATTAGAAAATAAAGTCGAATCAATTATAATATAGTATTAAAAATTAACTTGGTTAAAATTCAAAATAGAAGAAATAATAAGTATTCAAAATTAGTTGACATTTATTATTATTTTTATTTTTCATCTATTCCAATAAAATGGCCCTCTATAGTTTTTTGTATACGTAATAAATTATTGGTTGTAAAATACACATTCAGTATTAGTCAGTTTTAGACCTTACATTGTTACTTAGTTATTCATTTTTTTCCTTGAAACTATATGACCTAGTCGTTCATTCCGATAGCTCTAAAAGAAAGATACAATATTTTTAATTAGTGTTAATTTGATGATTGTTTGAAGAATTATAATAAAAATATATAACGATTTCGATCATGTTAGATTTAATATTATGTCATAAAAATGACTACCATTTTTGTAAGCTTAACTCAAAGGATATGCCCTTCAAATTAATATAAAATATATGTGCTCAATATTTTTACGCGTGAACCAATTTCTTCTAAAAACTATATGACGGCCCTCTTTATTCCAAAACTCTAAAAAAATATAATTATTTTTATTGATGGCCTTTTGAAGATTCATAATACAAATATATAATAAATATCGGAATTTAATTACCAAAAAACAAATATATCAATCATATTAGATTCAATATCATGTTACAGAAATTACTACAATTTTCGTAAGATTTTTTCAAAAGATATGCCTTCAAATTAAGAAGAAATACGTGTTCTCCAATCGAAATACGCATCGATCATTTTACCTTTTAAAAATAAATTTTAGAATTATTATAAAACTAATTATTTTCAAATATAACGACAAATGGAGTTAATCAATATTAGAATTATTTAAATACTAATTCCACTTGAATAATGATATATCGAAACTAAATATACTCTTTCAAATATAATTCTAACTCATTCTCCACTGTATTTTACTTGCTTACTTTAGTATTCTCTTTGAATGTCTTTTCTCATTTTCAGGGTACTTTGATTTTGTGTTCATATGAAATTCATATATTATTAGTTGTTTGTTATATGTGTGAAGTTCTATCCACTGTTTATGTTTTCAATGACTACGTGTACTATTGAAACTGAAAAGGAAGCATGCTAACTTTATTTATTAATAAAGTGGCATAAATTCTAAATTGAATTATTAACTGATGATTGAGGATTTATATGAGACGTTTTTTTCTTAATTGAGTTAGTTATACGTACAATGTCAATATTAATGACTATTGTCAAGAACTTATACTTTTATTTCATAACGTAAACACTAATTGAGATAGGATACGCGCGCGATGCGCGTACCCTGAACGTTTTTTTTTATTATATGGAACATAAAGTTCTTATTGGATAAATATTATAATTACAATTAAATATTTAAAACTTGGGATGAGCTATTATTAAGATTTGAATCAACAACAAAAATATCTCTTTAACGTTAAGAACAATCCTAATTAACCAAAAAAGTCTTTGATTTAACTAATTTGTGAAAAATCCAAGTCATTCTTTTCAAAATTTATAATAAAATAGATTATAATATATTAGTAAGAGTCAAACTGTTAAAAATGCAAACATTAAAAACAATAAGAATGAAACATTAGAAGACAAAATATATTCTAAGTTAATTCCCATTAACTAATTTTCTTTCTCGTATTCGTTCAAATAAATGACATCTCCCTGTACTTTTCTCTATACAAAGTTACATATTTTAAAATATTAACTTAATGTAGACATTTTAAAAACTTAGTATTTGATAACTTGATTTACATGTTCTTCATATACACATATTTTATTGATTGACGCTAACAACACGTGTAACGCACGTACACTAAAACTAGTTACTAAACATATTTCAAGCTAACTGATTTTACTCACCGAACTGTAGCTTTTTTCAAGTAAAATTTATATCCAAAAACAACTTTAACTCTTAAGTATTTTTTAAACTTTAACTTCAATCTTTTTCCAACTTCAACCAAATTAATATTTGCCTAAACGCCACCAATTAATATCATGATCTCCAAAATTTTCTTATTCAATTCACCAGTGCATTTGGTAACTTCCCAAGCTGCATCACAAAAGGAAAATTGAAAGAAAGTGAGAAATATAAAAGGAAATTTGGCACTATGTAACAACTTAGCCTATTAATTGGCTAAAATTAACATATTTTTTATTTATTTGCATCATCTAGCTAATAAATATATATCACAATTATATATGCGTATGCATATTATAACTTTATTTTTATTCTTTGTGTATATCAAAATATATACTCCCTCCTCTTTGTGTATATCAAAATATATACTCCATCCGTTTCAATTTATGTGAAACTGTCATTTTTGATCTGTTCCGTAAAGAATGATCTATTTTTCAATTTTGGGAATAATTTAGGTTAAACTCCTAATTCTACCATTAGTTAATCACACAAATACTCTGGATCCCTTTTTAACTTGTTTAGGGCCACAAATTCCAAAAGTGTTATTTTTTTTTCTTGAACTCCACGCACATTCAACCAGGTTCACATAAATCGGAACATAGGAAGTATCAAAAATGAAAGTATAAATATAGTTATCCAATTGTTGTCTCTATATTCAAGTGTATTTCATAAAAGTAATTATATTATTCATATATCACGGTATATAACATATCAAATAATATGCATACCAAAATGTATATTACAACTTTATATTCCTCCTTTTTGCATTGTATATAAAAAATAAAAGGAAGCCGAATATAAGAATCACACTACACCGTATACACCAATAACATCATAAAAGTTCACACTTTATCCATATAACACAAATTCCATTACACCCTAAAAATCATACTGGAAAAAACATACACACAAATTACATATGCAAGTAAAAACCAGCTCCGGCGGCTAGAGAAATTCGCCGCCGGTAATGAGCACTGAACAGTGGCAAAGAAAGTGAAAGAAAAGAAACTTGGAATATAACAGTCATAATTAAGAAAATGTGATTAAACTAATCACTTCTTGCCTAAGAAGTCACCGGCCAACTTAAGATAATCTGGTCCTGATCCTCCTTCAGATGCTTTTGCCGATTCACCATCTCCTGGTTTCAGAAATCCTTCTGCCATTTTCACGTATTGCCCATACCCTTCTCCCTTTTCTTCCTCTGCCGGTGCCGGTGCCGGTGCCGGTGCCTTTGGTTCTTCGGTATCTGTCCAAGAATATACATACAATTCTTATTTTAATCTTAATTATAAAATTTTATTACCACACATAAAATAAATATTTAATATCACAAATTTTAAGTCATCTGTCAATATAAATGTTATAGTATAGTACTTAATTATAATTTTTCAAAGTCTCTCATCTATTTTTTAATCTTAAAGAAACTATATGACCATTGAAACAGATAGTACTTCCTCCGTCCTAATTTATAACATTATTTCCCTTCTAATTGCTCCAAGAAAACACTTTTTTATATTGGTACTCTCTACGTCCTAGTTTATGTGGGTACTAATTTATATGGCATTGTTTCGAATTTTGAGAGGCAAATAAATTATTCTTTGACACCATTTCTCATGTCTTTAAATATATTGAATTGTTAATTGTTGTTATTTATAATAAATTTTATGTAAATTTTAAATATATAAATTTTATTTTAATAAGTTAAAAGATTCGGTGTTTAGATTCACGATAAAATTAAAATATTTAACACTCAAAAAGTGCCATATAAATTGCCACTAGGGGTAACAATTTAACTTCAAAATGATCCATCTATATAATTTACTATCTATGACTAATTCTAGTTTTTTTTCAAAAAATATTTAGTTCTTTCTCAAACTTTGTGGCTAGTCAAACACATAAATTGCGACTGAGAAAGCAACGCTGTAATTAACATTATCTTCACCTGCCGGTGCCGGTGGCTTTGTTTCTTCAGTATCTTCTGCGGCCGGAGCCGGTGCCGGTGCCTTTGTTTCTTCGGTATCTGGTGCGGCTGCCGGAGGCTTTGCAGCGGCGGCATCGGTGGTGGTGGAGGGGTTAGCAGAACCGTACTGGTGGAGATAAGTTTCAGCTTTTTCAACATACTGTCCAACACCTTGAGTTTCATCTAATTTACCATATTTCTGTGCAGCGTCAAGAACATCAGCAGCAGCTTCAGCCACCTTTTTGTTATCGACCTTGCCGGAATCTTTGTTGAATTGGCTCTGAGCTGCTTCTGCTAACACTTTTGCACTGGAAAAAAGGTCAGTCGTTGAAGCTTCCTCGCCGGCGGTTTTCTTGGGCTCGTCGGTGGATTGGCCGCCGGCGCTCTTAGCCAAAGATGATAGGAAATTCATGATATTTTCTTGTGAAGAAGACTAACTGTGTTTTTATGTGTTGGAGATTGGTTTGAATAGTGAGGAGGTTTATATTATGGAGTTGGTATATATAGAGGTAGCTTTTCGTTGAGTTTCATTATTGATGCACCGACCAATAAATAGTGAGGCTTCCCAATTCGGTATAACACTTCAAGAATGCAAAAATGCATTTTCGTCCCTGAAATTTCTTGTATATTTCAATTGAGTTCTTGTCAAATTATATCAACCTTATTCTCAAACTAATAATTAGTAGGGAGTACTATAAACCATTTACCTCTGTAACCACAGTTCGTACTTAGGTCTAGTCTTAAGAAATGTAATTAACTTATTTCTTTTTCAAATTGATAACGTATTAATTAGTGCATTTTAATGATGTTATTACTTACTTTTAAAAGAAAAAGAAGGTTTGAAATTTTTTAATTGTGTTTGGTTAGATAACAGAAAATATTTTTAAAAAATTATAGGAGTATAATTTAGATAAATATTATGAGAGATCAAAATGGGGAAGGGGGTTGGGGGAGGGAATAATGGGTCAGGGTATAGGAGTTGAGATGGCGGTGGCGAGTTTAGGGGTGGGGGTAGAGTAAGGAATAGGGTGAGGTTAGGGGTGGGGTGGAGTAAGGAATATGGCGAGAAAGATTCAAAAAGAGTTTTTGAAAATATTTTCCTCCCTCTCGTAGGGAAGACATGTGGAAAATATCTTTTAAAATATTTAATCCAACTAAGTATATAAAATTAGAAAATATTTTCTTTAATACACTTAGTCTGACTCATTTTTCCTATTATTTCTTTGCTAAATGAAGTTTTATGGGAACGTGTGTATTTTCCAACTTACTTGTAAAATGAGATTTCTGTTCATATATATATATATATATATATATATATATATATATGTAACTTCTATAGTTCAATAATATTAATAGCCTATTTGGCCAAGCATAAAAAATCAACTTATTTTGAGAATTGTTTTTTTCAAAAATGCTTTTTAAAAAAGTATTTTTGGAGAAAATTAGCTTATGTTTGGCTAATCAATTTGAAAAGCACTTTTGAACAATAATTTGTGTTGACCAAGCTTTTTAAAAGTGCTTTTATGTGTCAAATTACAAATAAGGACATGAAAAGATTTGCTTAATAATTAATATTATATAAATAGATAAATAATTATAATTTTTTATTATTAAAGATAATAATTAAATTTTTTATTTTATTTAAGTAAAATATAAAAATAAAATTAAAAAATATTTTATTCTTTCAAGATAATTTAAATATATCAAAAATCATCCAATAAATATGAAAGTTCATCCCAAATGTCATTTTATATTACTTAATAGTTTAAACTAAGTAAGGTTATTTTAGTATATATAATATTTTACAAAGGCTATTTTTGGTAGGAATAAAAGTTAAAACTGCTTCTGCTTCTGTTTCTGCTTCTGGGGAGAAATTACTTTTTTCTACTTTTTCAAAACTGTTTCCGCTTCTAGCCAAAAGTATTTTTTTTCAAAAAAAACTTGGCCAAACATTTCAATTGAGAAAAAAGGTACCTTTTTAGAAAGAAAAAAAAAATATTTTTGGCATCCTGAGAAGCTTGGCCAAACAGGCTATAAATTTCCTTGTTTTAACTTTTAAGACCAAAAAAAAAACAAAAGCATGAAATTGAAATTTTAACAAAACTATAGGGACTAAAGTTGAAATTTAGTTAACAAATTGGAGGATAGTGAAGATGTTTTCTTGGAAAGCATGGCAAGCTCTCATGGGACCCAGGCCCCCACTCTTCTAGTGGGCCATAACGTGACTGATCAAAATCAATAAGATGATGTGATTTGGTGTCGGCCACACACACATTATACTCGACTTTTCCTCAATAATTCAATTGCTTTTAACTGTAATAAAATGTCAAACAAAGGCTCTGAGTAATAGGGTGTTTTGTCACGCTTATGTTTTTGGTCAAAAGTCTATTTTTTTTAAAAGAATTGAGGTATTTGGTTAAGTTTTTAAAAGAAAAAAAAAATTGAGAAAAAACAGAAATAGTTTTTGAGAATCAAAAAAAAAGATTTCTCTCCAAAATTATTTTTTTGAGAATCACTTTTGAGATAAATATATTTAAAAGTATTTTTTAAAAACTTAGCTAAAAATTAATTACTGCTCAAAAGTATTTTTCAAATTAATTAACCAAAATATTTTTTTATCAAGTATTTTTCAAAAACTTAAGTGAATTTTATATGCTATTATAAGTCTTCTGAATTTAATGTTCATTGAAAGCCATTTATTGCCTCTCCACTCCACTTCAAGACTTCAACTACTTCCAAATTACTTTTACAGCCCCATCCAAATTTTGGATCACTTCAGTGGGACCCCACCCCAATTGAGGATAATTTCTCCGCCATTGCAATTTGCATCAAGGGTTCTCTGGAAGGAAAGTATCTTGTTAGAAAATTCCTCATAAAATAATACTTATAATGTTTAGTTGAAGAGGTTAAAAATATAATTCTTACATAATTGCAATGTTGGTTGGTATAGAAAAATATTTTTTGTATAATTGAGGCACCATTTAGTTGTCACTTGTCAGTACTATTAGCATAATGACCATTAATAAATTATTAAAAATTTGTGTATATTTTTATGCGGTATATAACACGTAATAAGAAGAACGTGTATTAAAAGTATTTAAAGATAAAAATACTCTTAAAGTATGTATTAGTTACATAGTATTTCTTGTATTATTATTCATCTCATAACATCCATTTGTAATTATTCACATCATGAAATCCTTGCATTATATGTCTAATTAGTACGTGAAGCAGATGACCCTTAAATTGTAATTTGTAAAGTCTTTGGGAAAACAATTTAGTGGAAGTTGTGTGATTATTTATTTTTTTTATTTTTTGTTGCAGAAAATGTTTCTGGAGAATTGTGTTTGTTTGTTCTAATTTAATAAAGACATATCTCTGGTTATTTTTTTTAGTTTAAGAAAAATGTTTTGATATAATTCCAGAAAGCAAAAGTTTTTTCTTACAAACCAATATAACTATCTTCAATTTTTTTATACCTTGTTCATTTAAGAACTCAAATGAACAATGTATAAGAATGTTGAATATATGAGAAATGCATAACGCGTGGACTGGATCTCATTACTGCCATTGTCTCCACCTAAAATAAAGAACTTATAATAACCACATAATCAAAATTTTATTTTATTTTTTGAAATTTCCTCCTCACAAGAATCTTCCCCCTATAACTATGGCCGTCCAACGGGACGGGACGGGACGACATTTAATCGGGACGGGACGGGACGATATTTAGTCGGGACGGGACAAACGGAACGAAACGGTAGGCCCATCTCATCCCGCTAACAAACGGGATAGGACGGGACGGGACGGGTTCGCGGGCCTCAAGTGTCGTTTTAAAAAAAATTATTTAAGCATTGAGTTTGGCAATGGCTATTCTTTTGACAATGACTAAGTTTATAAAGTTTGCAACAGCTAATGTTTTTACTTATTTAATAAACTTAAAAATTAACGGATATTAGGAAACTAAGTAAAGAATTATAAAATATTAAAACAAAAGACTTGTAATGAAATATTCTAGTAATTATAAATTTATAATAGAGTTATAATTTATTTAATATAATTTCAAGCCATTAAGTAACTAAGTAAGAGTGTAAGACAATTCATAAAAAAAATTCAACGCTTAGAGCCTTTTATTTTATTAATAGAACTTTCAAATCTCACATACAAATATAATTCTTTTGAAGAGCACCTAATCTATGCAGCTACCTTCTAGGAAGGGTTTTGTTTGAACTAGGCCTCTTAGTAGCCAATTACAAATTATCATACTAATATTTGTAAGCTCCTATATAACTTCGTTGTAACTTATCTATAATTTCTCTCGAACATTTTTCTGGAATTGGCAATGTTGATTGATGTTCCATGAGTTTCATGCCGTCATCGCTCCCAGTGCTAAGTATCTCATCATATTCTTCTTCTTCCCTAGTGGTTAATTTTTCAAAACCAAAATTTTCTTCTTTCTGAATTAATCCAATTTCTAAATAATATGGAAATCTCTAGGCTGTCCTCCGCTAATGAATGTCTATGATCTTCGATTTGAAATTTTGCCGCGCTAAAAGCACTCTCCGATGCTATTGATGATGCTTGAATAGCAAGGATATCTCAGGCCATTATTGAAAGTGTTGGAAAAGTATTGCCACACTCCCTCCACCATGCCAAAAGTTGTTCGTTGCCTTCTTCGTCTTTAATACTTTNACGAAACGGTAGGCCCATCTCATCCCGCTAACAAACGGGATAGGACGGGACGGGACGGGTTCGCGGGCCTCAAGTGTCGTTTTAAAAAAAATTATTTAAGCATTGAGTTTGGCAATGGCTATTCTTTTGACAATGACTAAGTTTATAAAGTTTGCAACAGCTAATGTTTTTACTTATTTAATAAACTTAAAAATTAACGGATATTAGGAAACTAAGTAAAGAATTATAAAATATTAAAACAAAAGACTTGTAATGAAATATTCTAGTAATTATAAATTTATAATAGAGTTATAATTTATTTAATATAATTTCAAGCCATTAAGTAACTAAGTAAGAGTGTAAGACAATTCATAAAAAAAAAATCAACGCTTAGAGCCTTTTATTTAATTAATAGAACTTTCAAATCTCACATACAAATATAATTCTTTTGAAGAGCACCTAATCTATGCAGCTACCTTCTAGGAAGGGTTTTGTTTGAACTAGGCCTCTTAGTAGCCAATTACAAATTATCATACTAATATTTGTAAGCTCCTATATAACTTCGTTGTAACTTATCTATAATTTCTCTCGAACATTTTTCTGGAATTGGCAATGTTGATTGATGTTCCATGAGTTTCATGCCGTCATCGCTCCCAGTGCTAAGTATCTCATCATATTCTTCTTCTTCCCTAGTGGTTAATTTTTCAAAACCAAAATTTTCTTCTTTCTGAATTAATCCAATTTCTAAATAATATGGAAATCTCTAGGCTGTCCTCCGCTAATGAATGTCTATGATCTTCGATTTGAAATTTTGCCGCGCTAAAAGCACTCTCCGATGCTATTGATGATGCTTGAATAGCAAGGATATCTCAGGCCATTATTGAAAGTGTTGGAAAAGTATTGCCACACTCCCTCCACCATGCCAAAAGTTGTTCGTTGCCTTCTTCGTCTTTAATACTTTTCAATTCTTGATTAAGATAAGAATCAAGTTCATCATCAATAGAGGAATCAAAACCTGTTATATCATCCATATTTTCCCATAGAACTTCTACACTAGACTTAGAAGTAGAAGGAGCAGTTTCACCACCTGTTGTTTCCATAGATTTATATTTATCAAACATTGATCTAACATAAGAATATATGTTAGCTTGGCAGTCTTTGAGAGATGGTTGTTCATTTTCTTGAATTGCTAAATTCTCATAAATTTTACGAACAAGTCCCTTTGCACCTCTTAATTTTAAAGATAGGTTAAGTATAGTAGAAATTAAATAAACTTGGGGAATAGAAAAAAAAAATTTAAATTTTGCAATCATTTCTTTAATGGCCGGTGCATTAGTTGGATTAGTTTTATACTTACCAAATACAATAGAAATTTTACAAATATACCATAATATTTGTGTAACAGTAGGATAATATATAGCAAAAAATTATTTTGTAGCATAATAAAAAAATTCTAAAATTTAGTAAGCAATTGGAGTCGTTTCCCAACGACTAGAATTCAAAAAAAAAAAGAACGCGGGACGGGACGGGATGAGACAGGACGGGACAGGCGGGACGGGACGAAACGGAACGGGACAAACGAAACAAAATGATTATCCTATCTTATTCCGTGTTTCGTTTAATATGGGCTCATCCCATTTAAAATTAAGTGGGACGGAACGCGGGACGTCGTGTTAGACAGCCTTACCTATAACCATGTAAACTTTAAAGGCTTAAAATTGCTCAAAGACGGAATATAGTGATCACATGGCACGACAGCAAATATAAAAGAACAAAAAGTAATTAAATAAAGGTACTCGAGATGACTACAAAGAAGAATAAAAAAACAATTTAATTTCTGTCGGCAAAACCTTTGCAGTTTTAAATTTTCCATCGTGATATCATAGTAGGATATTAAACTTCTATGGCTTCCTTTTTTTTTTTCGTTGAAAATCTTTTTTCAATTATCGTGAACCACATATATCATATTTAATATGCATCCACAAGTTGGGAAAAAACAAAAGGTAAGAAAAGCTGGTCGACATTGTGACACTATGACCCCATTAATTAGTTGATGCCTTGCAATGTTGCCTTTAGGATACCTTGTTTCAATTTGACTTCAGGAAAGAACGATCATATCTGTTATAAAATAAAACCAATTTAGTAAAACATGAATAAGAAATGTTGTTATGAAATAAAAGTAATTTAGTAAAACATGAACAAGAAATGGAGATAGAGAGAAGGAAAAGATTTTCTTCTTCAATTGTGTGTATTTTCTAATCTATTACAAGACCTTTAAATATGCTTGAAAAGTGAAGAAAAATATGTCATTAAATATGTCATTAAGCATAAAAATATGTCATTGAATATGTCATTAAACATTTGAGAAGATCATGGAGGAAGAATAGACATTCACCATAATTTGATTTTTCTTATAACACTCCCCCTTGGATGTCCATAGATAATGTGCCTCGTTAAAACCTTATTAGGAAAAAACCCTATGGGAAAAAAATCCTAGTGAAGGAAAAAGAGTACACATGTTTAGAAATACGCCTTTTGGTTGCCTCGTTAAAAACCTTGCAAGGAAAACCCAGTGGGACAAAACCTTGTAAGGAAAAAAGAGTACAACGCGTATTAGCTCCCCCTGATGAGAGCATCAATTCACATCCTTGAGCTTTCGCATCCCAATCTTGTATACTAGTTTCTTGAAGGTTGACGTCGGTAGAGATTTGGTGAACAAATCAGCCATATTATCACTTGAACGGATCTGTTGCACATTGATATCACCATTCTTTTGAAGATCATGTGTGAAAAATAACTTTGGTGAAATGTGCTTTGTCCTATCCCCTTTTATGAATCCTCCCTTCAACTGGGCTATGCATGCTGCATTGTCTTCATACAAAATTGTGGGTAGTTTGTCACACTTCAAACCGCATTCGTCTCGAATAAGGTGTATTATAGACCTCAACCATACACATTCTCGATTTGCTTCATGAATAGCAATTATCTCAGCATGATTAGATGAAATAGCCACGATTGATTGCTTAGTCGATCGCCAAGATATGGCGGTGCCTTCATATGTAAACACATAGGCTGTTTGAGATCGAACCTTTTGTGGGTCATATAAATACCCAGCATCGGCATAACCAATAAGATCAGGACTGCAATCATTGCTATAAAATAATCCCATATCGGTAGTCACTTTTAGATACCGCAATATGTGTTTGATTCTATTCCAAATGTCTCTTTGTAGGAGCAGAGCTATATCTTGTTAAGATATTAACTGAAAAAGTTATGTCTGACCCTGTAATGTGAGAAAGATACATTAGTGCACCAATTGCACTAACATATGGTACGTCGGGACCAAGAAGCTTTTCATTATTTTTATGAGGTCGGAATGGATGTGATTTATCCATATAAAATAGGTTTAAAATCATTTTAGTGTATGCTGATTGATGGACAAAAATTTCATCTTTCATATACTCAATTTGTAGACCAAGACAAAATTTTGTCTTTCCAAGATCTTTCATTTCAAATTCTTTCTTTAAATAGTCTACTACTTTAGGAAGCTCTACTGCTTTAGGAAGCTCCCTAGGAGTTCCAATGATATTTAAATCATCAACATACACGGTGATTATAACAAATTTAGATCCAGATCTTTTTT
>AWOL01S0014580.1:85117-107460 GCA_000715115.1 Nicotiana otophora
GAGGCATACAATTTCTGCTAAACCAACTTGGATTTAAACCAGTATTATCAAGATAAATCATCATAATTTATATTCTGGAACTGTGCTCTAATAATTTGAGCAATCAACCTTGCAAAAGCCAAACTGCAAGTTGATAACAAATGCACATATGACCATAGAATAGATGCATCCATTAAAATTATATAATAGTAAATGGTCCACATGGAAGGTGACTGAGCCCGTATATTTATCACCTTTTATTCGTTCCAGAAATCAAGGGATTCAATCCCAACCTTAACTGGTATATCATGAGAATAAGCAGCACAAGAGAATTCTTGAAGAATCTTATATTTCTTCAATATATGCCAATGTAATTCTCAATTAATTTTTTCGCATCATAATTGAAACGAGATGGTCAACTGGTCATGCCAACTAATATTTATTTCAGTAAACCTCTAATTTACTTGTGGCTTGTGATTGCATCATCATGCTTATACTTGTGCAGTACAAATAGAAGAAAAGTCAGGTAACCTTTCATATTTACCCGGTATGATTATAGTAATATAAAGATATTCAATCTTCTTTTCATTTATATTCTCAATATGCCAACCACTTTGGCTAATATATTTGTAAATCAAAATGTTTCTTTTGAGACTTACTACAATATTAATGTCATGAACAATTTCATTCATCCGGGTAGTAACAAATTAGTTCTTTCAGAGCTCTTAACTGCTTTTGTACTACAAGATCTTTTGTCACACCATCCATATAATGAATGTCTCTTTCACAAAGAGAATCATATCATAATAATTGTCATGTTCAAAATCATCATAAGCAAAATAATTTCTTGCTTTAATTTTGCTTTTAATAACTTTCATAAGGCTTGACAAAATATTTGGCGTATCACATGTATGCGACCAATGATATATTCATGTAACTACACAATAATATTCATTATCTTTCTTTGTCTCAAACCTCCCTTAGAGGTGAGTTGTAGTATTTATCCAACCATGCACAAGTACATTATTATGCATAATCTTTATCACATATATATTTTCACATTCACTTTCAGGAATGAGTATGCATTCTCAATGTTTATCACAAGTCACATTCTCTTCAAAGAATGGAGTATAATCATACAATGTGCTTTGTTATTTTTTTAATACCCATTTGATGGTAAACATTGTCTTGTTCTCCCTTTTTATAATTACCATAGTGATAACTATTATTATTTTGGCCTTTCGCACGCCCACATTCATTTTTCAACCACTTGTCTTTATTTAGACTTATCATGCACTGCTATCACATTCACTTCAAGAATGGAGCAAATCAAGTGGGACAAGCTTCATGCTTTTTCATGAAAAATATATTATTTTTTTTAGTTATTATTATTATCAATATGGTGCATTAGGACTCAAACCCAATGCCTTACCCATATAAAGGCATGCTAGGTCATAATGCGTTGGAACTTGAATCCAACGTCTTTTCATCAACATAGTGTGTTGGGACTTGAACCCATCGTCTTACCCTCAATCTTTGGCATAATAGGCCAAAATTCACTAGGACTCGCACTCGAGCCTTTAAAATATTATTACTTCATAATTATAGGCATAAGTAAATTAACTTTCAAGAAGACATATATAACTATTTCAATCTTGAAACAGTTCCTCTGCAACAAAAATGCTAGTTAGGATATATGCCATTTTTTTTAAATGATACAATCACTTTTACATTTTAATAAATTAATTAGGGGAAAGGTGCAGATAACCTATAACCACTTATATTTCAAAGACTATAAGAACTTCACCAAAAAAAATCCAATACGGAGGAATGAGCCTTATGTTTCCAGCAAAAATATTTAAGGCTTAATGCATAACTGTGACTATTATAAATTATAACTATAATGAGTTTATATTGATTGTATATTCCAATGCCAAATTTGCAAGGTACTGTAAAATCGCCTACATATTTGATAATTTTGCTTTCAATGAAATACATCATGTGATGGTAAAAATATTATTACTAAATTACCTTAATAATTATCTATCATAGTATGTAAAAGGTCAGAATATATATATACGTTGGAATATTATCTTTGTCCTATAAGAGATGTAGCAAATAAAGACATACCTTTCCAGTTCTTTATTTCACTGGATACAATTGAAAAAAATATTTTAACTAAATACTGCACATAAAGTTAATGCAAAGATATGAAAGTATGAATGGGTTTAGATGGATGTAAAACTTATCTTTGTATTATCATCCAAGACATTTTTCATTGTACTTGATCTCATTGTCTGCTTATAATTTACATAGTCTTGACGTAGAAGATCATGAAATGAGCAATTCGTGCTGATAACGTGTTATGAAATAAAAGCAATTTAGTAAAACATGAACAAGAACAAGTTATGAAATAAAAGCAATTTAGTAAAACATGAACAAGAAATAGAGATAGAGAGAAGGAAGAGTATTTCTTCTTCAATTGTGTGTATTTTCTTATCTATTACAAGGCCTTTATATAGGCATGAAAAGTGAAGAAAAATATGTCATTGAATATGTCATTAAGCATAGAAATATGTCATTGAATATGTCATTAAGCATTTGAGAAGATCATGGAGGAAGAGTAGACATCCACCATAATTTGATTTTTCTTATAACAATATCATCTTTGTTTGAATTTATCATTTATTAGATTATTATTTTTCAAAGATGATGCGTTTCAAAAGTATTTGATGAGTTTGTGGGATCTGTAATGAAAATAATTGCAATGTAGATTTCTATTTATTACTCCGCTATAGGTTTGGTACTCTATTGCTTTATCTACAAGCAGCTGATGCAGACAGGTTCCAAGCAACTCAATGAAATGATTTGCAATAGTTTCTTATTAAACATGCAGGTTGCAAGCAACTCATGCAGACAACTTACAATCAGTTCAAGAAAAGCCTCGCAGCTGCTTCCTTTCTTCTATAAATAGAGGAGTTTTCAGTTCATTATGTACAACAGTTTGAAGTTGAATAATATATCAATCTCTCTTTAAACCTGTCTTCGGTTTCTTTACCTTACAGTCTTTATTTTATAACATATTATCACTCTGTTTTAAAAGGCATTTCTGGGGCGAGCCCCGAGGCGAGGCGTACCAAAAACGCCCCGGGACGATGGTGTGGGGCGAAAGTCTCAAGAGGTGTATGCCTCGCAATTTGGGGCATACGCCCGGGCGTTCGGGGCGTACGTCCGGGCGTTCGGGGCGTACACCCGGGGGTTCGGGGCGCGATTGTTTAGTAAAGAGTAAGCCCCAGAGACTTTTTCAAATTAAAACAAAATTTGTTGAATTAGTCCTTTATATAATACCCTAATTCTCAAAAGTCAGTTTGGTAATTACTCAAAAAGTTTAAAAATGAATTCAAAAGTATTAAATTTAAAAGTAAAGATCTTTTTTATTGATTTAAGGCCTAATTCATGATTTTTTCAATATTTTATCTTGTCCGCTAGTCTGCTAATATCTCCCAAAGGCAACGAATATTTAATTTTTTTTACAAATACAAAGAGAACTACATTCTTCTTCATAGCAGCAAATTCAAAATTCAAATTACAGGTTAATCATCTTTTTTGTTCCTCCATATAGAAAACTTTATTCTTTGACTCAAATTACTTGTGCTTGTAAGTAACGTATAATAGATTATTTTGATTTATTTTTTGCGGGGATGGAGCACACATATATATAGTTTTCTTCAATATTTATGCAATTTTACCTGTTTATACATATTTACTGTCATTATATTATGTTATAAAATATTAAAAAATAAATACCTATGGGGCTTACGCCCCGCTGAGGCATATGTAAAATACCTCGTCTTACGCCCACGCCTTTTAAAACACTATCAGCACGAGACTCTGCCATTTTGAGCACTTACTTCGAATTTCATTTCTATTTCAGTGTTCATCTCCAATGTAAGGAGATGCTCTTACGTCCGTGGTTAGATCTTGTTCATTCCTAGTATCATAAGGCAGATTATATCCTTGAGGTGGTGAGCTTTTCTTCTTGGCAGTAGCGATGTGGATAACAGTACTTATGTGTGGAGTGGCCAAATTTGTGTAAAGTAATTTGAGCCTTTTGCTTATATTTGGTTTAATATTTTTATCATCACTTGCTTGGTTATATGCTACGTATACAGTACCTACTTTGGTATTTGTTTTCATCCTTATTATCTTAATAAAGGATTACAAAGTAGATAACATTGTTAGATCCACTTAAACTCCAGCAGAGTTTGCAAGAAATATACAACCACCAAAAGTGGTTATGTTTCGTATATCTCATTGTAACTAAGTTTTGTTAACCACCAGAAGTGGTATATGCCTATGACCACCAAAAATGATAATTTAGGCTTTCTATGGTTACAATTGAAGATAAGCTAGAGAAATATTCTCTATATTACATGTATGCCTCGATTTGCTTCGGAAGTAGTATAATCGTAAAAGAGGTTCTAAGACATCACACAATTTGGTGTGATTAATACAGTTCAGATTATAATGTTCCGTTCCCTGAAGGAAGAGAACTTTTGATAAATATTAATCCATTCCCTGAAGTGAATGTGATAATATTAATAAAGCTCGTAAATCTCTTGATGTGAATACATTACAATTCACCTCCAGAAGAGGTAATATGATTGAGAGAATATATACTCAACATTTTGTATTTTAAATTTGCTCCTGAAGTAGTAAAACAATTAAAACTTTCTCCTGAAGTAGGAAAATATTTTCAAGCAATGTTTTTCTGTGCTTAAACAAAATAATGAGTTATTCAAAGTTATTTCTGAAGCACATTTTTATTCCCTGTAGTGAAAGAAGAAATAACACAACTCACCTCCTGAAGAAGTAGAATAACAGAGGATATAAATATTATTTTTGTAGCATAAAGATCATTGTCACACGTACCTGTTGTACGTAAAATGTCTTGGATAATTTTATTAAGTATCATTCTAAGGCAAAAGCATTCTTGTAGAATACTTTCTACTACAACCACATTGATATATTATGGTTAGTTGTTATTAACTACCCCGAATAAAATAATAACTCATGTATATATCCCTGAAGGATGTAATGACTATGTGATTGTCGCTTTGATATAAAATATTCAGATGTTAATGGCGCTTCTTCCTGAAGGAGATATTTGTCACAAAGTTGGTGGTAAAAATATTGAAATTCTTGATTTCTAACATTTATATATTTAGAATTATCTTTATATTGTTTATTTGATTATGATTTTCTCTCATGATACCAGAAGTGTCTAAGCAATGTTTGATAGTACAAAATGTATCAAAAAATCTTGAAAAGCTAACTGTTTGTCTAGAAAACACGTGACACCAGTAGTGTCCGAATAATATTAGATTATGGATAATAAATGAAGTCTCTCGAAGAGCTTATATGCAAATTTGTCATTCATATTATATGATTATGGTCAAAACATATGTTGTCATAAATCCGAAGTTTACTGATTCAAATGGCTATCATATTGAGACTGCAAATGATTGAAAGATTGAAAATCATCATGTTTCCACAATCATAAGGAGTAAAATAATATGTATGTGAGAAGTTACCCGCCTTATTTTTTAATTTGTACTACATCATGTATCACAGTAAACTAGAAGTTTACTAATGCAAAAGCAGTCACAGTAAACCAGAAGTTTTACTGAGGCAAAAGTAGATATTGTAAACCAGAAATTTATTGATATAAAAGTAGCCACAGTAAATCAGAAATTTACTAATGCAAAAGCAGTCACAGTAAACCAGAAGTTTTACTGAGGCAAAAGTAGATATTGTAAACCAGAAATTTATTGATATAAAAGTAGCCACAGTAAATCAGAAATTTACTAATGCAAAAGCAGTCACAGTAAACCAGAAGTTTTACTGAGGCAAAAGTAGATATTGTAAACCAGAAATTTATTGATATAAAAGTAGCCACAGTAAATCAGAAATTTACTAATGCAAAAGTTTATGCCATAGTAAATCGGAAGCTTACTAAGAAATAGCACATGTCATGATAAACTCGAAGTTTTCATTTGCCATTTTTAAATGAATTATTTGAGAACTCAGATAAGCATATACTGAAGAACTAGAAGATTTTTCAAGAATTCTCTTATGTTGCTTGTTATCATAATAAATTGATTATACCAGCTAAAGTTGGGACTAAGACCCCTGAATTCTGGAATATATAAAAGGTGAATATGGGCCCATTCACCTATTATGTGAACCACTTATAGATGCATATATGAGATAGTTACATGTGTGTTTATTGTCAACCTGACATTTGAAATTGCTTTTCTCAATTAAGAACATAATTTTAAGATTATGAAATCAAGATAGTTCATCTTGATGATGTTGGTTTATATTCAAGCTAGTTTAGCATTGAATACTTCATATTAATAGCTAAACTATTGCTTATGAGAACAAAGCCTCATGTGTTAGTCTAAGATTTTGTAAAGTGCATCCAGCAACACTTGTATGCATCAGACCAACAAAATATGATAAGTCCTCCCCTCACAATTGGTTTAGAATCAGAAACCAAATATTTTTACTATCTAATAACTTTTAATGTGTGGTATATGATTAATTTCTCTACCACAATGCACAAAGATAGGTTTTCCGAAGAAGATTGGGATATGTGTTAGTTTTTCTAACATTTGGGGATGGAATAAACAGCTGAAAATATGCTATATGAATCAAATTATCATTTATATGATCCTAACTTGAAAGATAATTCAAGTCAAATTCCAGAAGCATTTGTTGATCCAAAATTAAATATTATATTTCAGCTGCAAATACTCTTATTAAAATTAAATTCCCTGAAGGATAAAGTTTATTGCACGCATGAAACGTAGTAAACCGATCGGTTCCAAAGGTAACAATCCTTGAAAAATGATAGGAGCAAATGATCATAATGAGGAGGAAATGAGCTCTAGAAAAGCCCACGACATAACATTTCATAAAACTTCAGAAGAAGTTCAGGTACCTGAAAATAAAGAAAGTGATGAGATCTCATCAAGTTATGTCGCTTATGAACCGATACAAAATGATCGTCGGCGATATATTTGATACAATATAGTACATAATATTATAAATGATTGTGAGGATCGGACCTGTAGTCCAAACACCTGAAGATGTCATGCCATCTAAATGCAAGTCATAACTTATATGACTCATTTGATTAAGTCTATATGAAGATTTCTGAAGGATTTAAAATGCCTAAAGCATATAGTTCAAAATATCGTGAAATGTACTCAATCAGATTACAAAGATTTTTGTACGGTTTAAATCAATCTGGGTGCATGTGATATAATCGCCTTAGTGAATATTTGTTGAAAGAGTGTTACATAAATGATGTTATTTGTCCATATATTTTTATAAAGAAAATGACATCAGAATTTGTTATATTTGTTGTTTATGTTGATGACATAAATCTTGTGGAACTCCAAAAGAGCTCCAAAAGGCAATTGAATATCTTAAGAAAGAATTTGAGATGAAAGATCTTGGAAAGACAAAACATTGTCTTGATATGCAAATTGAACATTTAGCAGACGAAATCTTTATCCATCAATCTGCTTATACATAAAGGGTCTTAAAACACTTTTACATGGACAAACACATTCATTGAGTACATCAGTGGTTGTTCGATCACTCTAAGTGAATAAGGATCTGTTTCGACCTCCGGGAGAGGATGAAGAGCTCTTTGGTCCTGAAATACCCTATCTCAGTGCAATAGGTGTACTTATGTATCTTGATAATGTTACAAGGTCTGACATAGCATTTTTTGTTAATTTACTAGCAAGATATAGCTCTTCTCCTACACGGAGACATTGGAACGAGATTAAGCATATATTGCGATATTTAAAGGGAACTCTTGATATGGGTTTATTTTATGCTAACAAAGGTAGTGCACATCTTGTTGGTTATACAGATGCAAGTTATTTATCTGATCCGCATAAAGCTCGATCTCAAATCGGGTACATGTTTACATGTGGAGGTACTGTCATATCATGGCCCTCCGTAAAGCAATCTATTATTTCTACTTCTTCAAATCATGCTGAGATAATAGTTATTCATGAAGCAAGTAGGAAATGCGTATGGTTGAGATCATTGATTCATTTTATTCAAGAAAAATGTGATTTGGAATGTGATAAAAGATCTACAATTTTATACGAAAACAATGCTGCAAGCATAGCCCAATTAAAGGGAGGATTTGTAAAAGGAGATAAAATGAAGTACATTTCACCAAAATTATTCTACATACATGATCTTCAGAAAAATGATAACATGGATGTACAACAAATTCGTTTAAGTGACAATCCAGCAGATTTGTCCACTAAATCATTGCCAACTTCAACTTTTAAGAAGATGGTATACAAGATTGGAATGCGGAGATTTAAATATTTGGAACAAGATTTTCATCAAGGTGAGTGAAATACGCAATGTACTCTTTTTTTCTTACTAAGGTTTTTCTTGTAAGGTTTTTAATGAGGCAGCTAGAATTGCATATTACTAAATATGTGTACTCTTTTCCTTCACTAAGATTTTTCCCATTGAGTTTTTCCTAGTAAGGTTTTAAGGAGGCACAATATCTTTTAATAAACATTCAATGAGGAGTGTTATGAAAATAATTATAATGTGGATGTCCATTTATTACTCCACTATAGATAATCTTCTTGAAGAAGATTATCCATTTGGTACTCTATTGAAGTTTATCTACAAGTAGATGATGCAGGCAGGTTGCAAGTAATTCAATGAAATGATTTGCAGCAGCTTCTTGTTAAACAGGCAGGTTGCAAGCAGCTCATGCAGACAGCTTACAAGCAGCTCAAGAAAAGCCTCGCAGTTGCTTCTTAAAAATCCCCGCAACTGCTTCCTTTCTTCTATAAATAGAGGAGTTTTCAGTTTATTATTTTCACGCCCCAAACTCGGGGAGCGCGACTGGCGCTCAACCGAGTGAACCCGGCCGAGCAAGCCTGTTAGATTTTCTTCTACCCAAACTCATCCATGAATAAAGAAGAGATGTACTCCATTAATCAAACATTGAAAAGATTTCATTAACAACTCCCATTTCATTTCCATTAGTAGCTTCATTCATAATTTCCAAAATATTACAAGTTCATAGATATAATAAAAAACATGTTGCCAAATACAACATTTCTAGTTCAATTTCCAACATTCGACTACCACCCACAACCTGTCGACGGAGCCTCTAAGTACAACAGAAGAGTAGTATGAAAGTGCCGGCAACAAGGCCCCGTCTATACCTTAAAATACAATCTACAACTCGAATGACATCAAGCCCAGAATAGAGTAAGGCTAACCAAAACCTGCTGAATAGAGAGCGACTGCTAACGAGGACAAAGGCTGCTCGCTGATGAATCACCTGCATCCATTAAAGATGCAACGCCCCCGACAAAAGAGACGTTAGTACATATGAAATAGTATTAGTATGCAAAGCTAACTGTCCTCTTTCAAAATAGAATGACAATGTAAGAAAGGGAAAAAATATGGAAACAACAATCAACAATCAATGATATTCAAATGCCAAGTTAAAACATAATAATTCCAAAAATATGAAGATAACACTGTGAAGTGATAATCAAAATATGATGATAATATTATTTTTGGTTGGGAGATCTTTAGCACTGATATATCACTGTTCACAATATCCCATTTTACAATACCAATATTCATAATACCAATACCACCGTACTTTTAGCACGGAGTCCGATCACGACCCGATCGGCTAGGCCATCTCATTAGAAACATCAACCACAATCACTCTCAATACTAATACCATCGTACTTTTCGCACGGAGTTCGATCACGACCCGATCGGCTGGGCCATCTCATTAGAGACATCAGCCACAATTACAATTTCAATTACAACTTCCAGCACAATCACCACCATGTGTGCGGCATGGTGTCCGATCACGACCCGATCGGCTAGGCCGTCTCACCATAATTCCCCGTGGATCTACATCATCCTTTTCTATCAATCAATCTCATCCCAATTAAGGGAAAAAATTTTATCACATTAATATTATCCCAAATAAGGGAAATAATTTTATCACATCAATATCATCCCAAATAAGGGGAATAATTCACAAAAATAACATAGGTACAAATGTATTTACCTCATCATCTTTCACATTGTATGAATCTCCACTAGTATTTTCAACCAATAACAACAATAATATTCCCTTGGCTCTTTTGACCATTCACAAGATTCTTTATTCAAGGCACGATGGTCGTATTTGATATTCCACACTTTCATTTCTTCCCTCTCATGTATCATCATCATAAATATCAACATATATAATATTCCGAAAATCACAACTTTAAGTTCATTAAAAATGAACAATTTAAGCACAATAAGTTTTTTTCCCGAGAAATGGAGTAAAATAATTGGCAATTAATGCGCAAGCTAAAATCATCAACAAGTAACACACCATTTATTCTTGAAATATTTTTTCCCAAAAAGGGCAATACACAATTTCTATTCACGAATATGTAAGAACGCAAAACACATTGAAAATACTCACAAAGCATATCGTTAGTTAAAACAGCCACATATGAGCATGACTTGTGTTCATAAGCTTTTAGGCAATTCTATTTTTGAAGTCAATTCGGAATAGATGAACTTAACCTTTCTCACATCATTTCATCTCATTGGCACCATTGGCCACAAGTATAACTTTCACTCTTGGCACGTTGGTCACACTTTATATTCCCAGTTCACTTATTTCACTTCCAACCATCTTTATAGATTATCAACAACAAAATATTTCCAATCAAGACTTTAGGTACACATGTGAGCAATTAAGAGTCTTAAGCATATTGAGATTTTCTCACACAAGTTGGCATCATAACCTTCATTTGAAACACGACTCAAAGACATAGCATTTTAATATATATATCATTCTTGAACACATTCCCAAAGGATAATATAATATGATAGGAACATTCATAACACGTTTTGAATATATAATTCTCGACACTTTGCTTATTCAGGACAATTCGAATTTATTGGGAACATCTCGGAACATAGAATAAGGAACTTGATACAACCATACTTGGAACTTACGGGAACATCATGGAATTCAATTCTAAGAGAGTAGTTTAGCCAACATACCTCACTTTGAGCTTTCCTTAAATTACTATAACGTTACGGAAATTCTAGCAATCCCAATCTATTTTGAGACATAACAAAATTGAACACAGATTAGGAAGATATTCATGGTTTCAGCTCATTTGAGAATTTTATCAAATACTAGGTGTGCAAACTTGGCTACAAGGTTCTTCTACAAGATTTCCTTCACTCCTCAACCCAATCTTTACTTATTTTAGCTCAACAATCTTACCACAAACCTTATTGGTACAAGCATGTATAATTAATACTCTTACACCCAAGAATCATACTCCCAATCACCCATCTTTTACTCCAAACTCGAAATTGAAGACTAGGGGTTTGAATCTTACCTCTTGAGTGAAGATCTTATGAGATTTCCTTGTTGGATTTCAAAGTTTGAACAAGATCTTGGTGAACAAAATACTTCATCTACTTTCTCTCTCTAGAACACTCTCACTTCTCTCTAAAAACCTCAGATAATTGTCCCAAAATAAGCCCCAAAGCCTATTTATCAAAATGGGATTGAGTTATGAAATAAAAAAAATTAACCTTCCGAACTCAGGTGTGCGGTCGCATAATGGACCGTACAATCGGCATGCGGGTCACACAATGGACCGCAAAATCGGTGCCTAGAACTGGGATACACTGGCCAGGTTTGCAACCATTTTGCGGTCGCATAACCAGTTTTGCGATCGCATAATGATTCTGCGGTCGCACATCTGACCGCAGAATCACATTCTTTCAGTCTTTGGTAATTTGGTCATAACTTCTTGTAGGAGTGTCCAAATGACGAACGGTTTGAAGCGTTAGAAACTAGACTCGAAGATCTTTCATTTGATAGGTAGATTATCACATAAATCTTTATATATATGTGTGTATGTGTGTGTGTGTGTATGTGTCTAAAGTTTGGTCTTGTGCGTACTCATTTGGAACTTTAGTCTATCATGAAATTTTCAACTTGACTTGGATTTAGGGCTCTCCTTAGACTCTACATCACTTATAATATGTCTCGTACACTTATTATCATATCCAATTGATATCCATCATATTAATAGTCCTCGTCTTCACACAAAATAATATAATTAGCGCACATCAACTTTCTTAATAACGCTTAAGTACTTCAAAATTTTTTTAGGTGTTACAATTATGTACAACAGTTTGAACTTGAATAATATATCAATCTCTTTCTAAACTTCTCTTCGAATTCTTTACTTTACAGTCTTTATTTTATAATATGATCTTATATAATCGTACCTATTTGTTTTTTTTTCTTTGTGATGTTAAATTACGTGATGATTTCAGCTAAAAATTTAAACTATTAAAGAAAGTATATTTTTATTTATCTAATTAAGTCTTTCACATGCCTCCTCTAGTATGGTTTTGATTTTTTTTTTTGTACCAATCACGTGAAAATTCTTTTTGATGATAAGTGACGGTGAAATTCAAATCTATAATCTCTGTTAATTTTATAACATATTGAAGTATGCGATTACCATATTGAAAATTTTAAACATTTAAATGTCATCTATAAGTTTAAACACTTACAGCCTGTTTGGGAGCGTTTCGCCCTTTTTAGCTTCAGCGGCACAAATCTAACTTAATCGGAGCTCCAAAGCGAATACGTACGCCGGATGAACAAAAATGTTACCATTCTTTAACAAGGGCGTATACAGGTATTATTATAAATATTAGCTCTGCAAAAATGACTTCTCAAAAGGAAACGCTTCTCTATGTAACATTATAATTGTAGCAATATCAACTCTGACTTGTGGTTTCATTGTTAGACGACTCTGAAATTTTTTATTTTGTGTCTTACACAAATTATCAGACACGAATTGTTTGATGATACTTTTAGTTTAAAAAGCTGCTAGTCTCAAGGTTTGTGAACTCAAAAGTATAAAATTTGAGCTTATTAATTTTTGAAACAAAAAGAAGCCTCATATAACTATGTTTCCCTTAAAATACCTTATTTTAGTTTGACTTTTGACATGAATGATTTGAGTATATTCATTTATTTGAATAGAACAATTATTATCTTTTTTTTTCAAAAGATCATGTTTTTTAAAAATTGAAGGAATATTTAAGAATCTCAATTTCGTACTTTTTTTTTTGGAACATGTACACTGTGAAAATCAACTTCCCTAAATGACTCTTGATCAAAGGAAAAACTTCTCTTTGCAATATTATAATAGTAGCAATATCAACTTTTCAACTTTTAGTTGTGATTGCATTACTAATAGACAACTCTTGTCTGCATTCGAACTATCTCTGTGAAAATCAAGAAATAGAAAAAAGAAAAAACACTGAAAAGGACTGGAAAATGGAAATACAACTTGCTAAGGTCGAGTCACAAGTCTCTCCTTAAATACAAATACAAATACAAAAGATGTGTGGCCCTAGAGCGAGGGTCCGTATACAACTCACTTCCTATAAGTAATCTAACATTTTGAGAAAAAGAAGTGCATAAAATTTCGATTCCAAGACTTTGATTGAATGGACACCTAACAGGTTTAGATTACGTGCCCTATATATTTGTATGTTTGTTAGACAAATGTCTTTTTGATAACTGTTATATACGACCCACCGAACAGATCATTTAATATTTTTTTTCTTCGATTGGGGTTGAACCTGGAACCATAGTTCTCAACCCACTTCATTGAAATGAATTGAATCAGTAAACGAGTTATAAATTAAAATTAAAAAAAGTTTATTTGAGTCAAAATAAAATTATATTTAAATAGTGATATATGAGCGAAATTAGATCCAATGAACTTTCTAAGCGAGACTTCAAAGCTAGAGAGTATAATCGGATGACACATAGTTGCACTCTTTCGTTCAGAATTTAAATTTTATGAATTTGGATAGAAAATTTTAACGGTCTTTGAAAAGGTCCAGGCAATCTAGTAAGTAAATTACTTGAAAAGTGTTACCGTACTTTCTATGTCATCCTTCAACATACACATAAATAGCACTAGCATAAGTATAATCAACTCACGTGTAATAGAAACTTTAGCTATTTTGTAAAATACAATTACTTTCCTTATTTTTATTTCTTTTTGAAATATTTATTTATTAAGCTTAGGGCAGTTTTATGAATATTATACTATAGGTTATGACAATGATTTCGGAAATATGACAACATAATATTCTCCTTGTGTTGATAGAATGACCACATTGTGATGCTGCAATTGCTTTACATGGACACTATAAAAGAAAGCCAAACATATGTTAGTGTATTCTCATTATGGTCATTGTCAATGAACAATGGTGCACCCCAAAGGAGTGAACATGGGAACACATGTGCATTTTGGTATTTTTGTTATGGCTAAAATCTAAATGCACTTGTGTTCTCAGGTCACCCCTTTTGGGTCACCTTGCTTCTTCTTCTTCTTTTTTTTTATATTTTTTTTATTCGAGCATCAATCGGAAACAGATTTTCTATATACATAAAATAGGGATAAGATCTGCATATACATTATCCTATTCCGACCTCACTTGTGAAATTAAAATGGGTTTGTTGTTCTTGTAGCATTTTTCTTTTTAAATTTGTGGATCAATCATCATTTGTCATTTTATAGCTTTGTGTGATTTCCAATCTTTTTACACCATCTCAGCCTTTGAGTGCACCTCGATTAAGGTATTGTCATCTCATTACTATAGTTTTCTAATGTTTACTAAATTATCCTGTTTTTTTCCTCACTCAACTACATTGTCGTCCTAATTAATTCAGATTATCGCTACGTAAGATCTATTAAAAGAAAAAAAACTTCAATTCGGGAAGACTCTAATTCAAGACCTTTATTTTAAGATGAAGGAATTTTATCCATTCACTACAACTCGTGATGTCTCTGAAAAACATCGTCAAATGTTGTGTTCACTTTTTTGTTCATTTGAGAATGATATATCACAGCAAAACATCTTTTTATTCTTAATTCTGTGACCAATGTTCTGATTTATCCTATAAATCCTTATTTATAATATATTTCGAATTTCAAAGGTGTGATTAGAGTTTAAAGAGACTTTAATATGGTTGATTACTGATTACCTTCAAAAGATGGAATGGATAGACGGAAATGAAAAAAAGTTAGTAGGGAACGTCTCCATCTTTAGAGAATTTTATGTCGGAAATTTAAATTAGTCGAAACTCCAATATGAATATAGAATGAAAACCAATGATCATTTTGGTTCACTTTTAAACGATTGTAGGCACAAAAAAACAACATATATTATCCTCATTTGAACACGTCAAGGGAGGTCCATTCTTCGGTTGCTTAGAAAAATTGGAAACTTATTCGTGAAAAAAGTAGTTTTAAAAATTAAATTGATACAAATATATCTTGAGTTCTTTGCGTGAATATCAATTGTTGTAAATCCATGTAACAATTATCCAACAACATATCATCTTTTAAAAATATGTTCCTAAAACGTTTCCAAAGAAAGCTTCATTAAAGATATTCATACATAAACTGCAAACGCTAATATAGTAGGCGTTTGGAAATAAAAATTATAATATTTTTTTAAAAATAATATTTGGAGTTAAGTTGAAAAATAGTATTTAGAATTTGAAATTATGTTTGAACATGCATTTCACATGAAAAAATGTTGCAGATTTGTGAGTGGGGAAAAACAAATTTCCAAAAATTTTGAAACAATGGTCAAAATCACTTTTTGGTTTTTGAAAAACTATTTTCGAATTTTTTTCAAAAAACTTGTAAAATTTCATGGACAAACACATTTTTAAAAATAAATTTCGAAAAAAAGAAGAAAAAATACTTATGAACAAACGGCTCTATAATCCTTTGGATCCAATATATTACTATCTTAATTAATAATTGATCACATCGTCCAATACCAACGCTTTCTTTAGTTTTTCAAATAAATTAATGACGAGCATTTGGTTTGCTTACATGATTACATAATTACCGGAATTTTTCTTTTACTTACTCTATTTCACTTCATATCACACGCGTTTTTTTAGTTTATTTAAAAAACGACATACTCCGTATGTTTTATACATAAAACTCCTTAATTTCAAATTTTTCATTTTTACTTTAATAACATGCTCCATAAAAAAATCATGATAGGGTATAACATAAAAAGCGGTGGATGAGCGATAATGGCTGGGGAAGGGGGCACGTACATCCTTTTGTTCTTAGTTCGTGGGAATTACTTCCATCACTAACCCTCGGTTAGTGGGTTTTTGTGTTCGAACCTCGAATCCGGACCTGTTCGACAATACCAGATCCATCAACAAACTTAGGTTATAGGTAAAATATAAAATTGATCGGTCGGCCGAAACTATTATTTTTAGGAACTATTAAAAATATATACAATTCTCATAAACACGCTACTAATATTTTGTAAAAAAGATAATCGTTTGTAATCATTTTGGCTTCTGCGGGTGAAAAATAAAGGTAGGGGTATAATTCCAATATTACCCTCCATTTCATCTCAAAACTACACATCGGCAAATTCTTCAGATTCTCAGTCTCAAACCCCGCCGTCGCCAGCTAAAACCCTACTAAGAATCGACTTCCCGTGCAGATTCCGGCGAACAATGGATTCGGAAAAACTGTCAGCTCAAATAAAGGACAAAGACTTGTTCAAAGCAGCTGAATCTGGCGATTCATCGCTCTTCGAATCACTTACTGAAGAACAGCTCCTTAAAGCCCTATCTCTCCGTAATGAAGATGTCCGTTCTCTCCTTCACGTTGCCGTCTCTTCTGCCCACGCCCAGGTTCTTTCACTCTCACACTAATTAACTCCCTCCGTTCCAATTTATGAAGGAGTGTGACTGGACACTAATTTTAAGAAAGAAAGACTTTTTGATATTTATCTTTAAAACAAGGTATAGAGACAGTAGAGGAGCTACGATATTTATTAAGGGATGTCAAAGTATAAAAAAGTAAATTTACGAGGGATTCACCACATATTATATATATATATATATATTTTTTTATTTTTTTTTTTGATGAAGGGGGTGTCAAGCTATGTGGCTCTGCCACTGTATAGAGAATTAAAGTAAAATGAGGGGTTTAAACTTAAATTGTTTCATAGAAAAGTGTCATCCCAATCGAAAAAGGAAAATTTGCCGCATAAAATTGGACAGATGGAGTATGATAATTGTCTCATTCAAATTAAGTGAAGTTTAACCAATAGTATGAAACGTATCCTTTTTTTCTTTAAATAAGTCAACTAATCAATTGGGTTTATGATGTATCATATTACCATATTGATACAGGAATTTATTGTACTCTATTGTAGTTTACAAATATCTGAGTTTTAATTTAAGAGAAAACTAGTCTTGTCATATTGAGTTCTGGAAGTTACTCTAATTGACTTCCTATAATAAGGGGAAAAGTGTTAAAATATTTGAGTAAAAGGGGAACTAATGTAAATCACATTTTTTTAAAGTTCAAATATCTACCCGACATTTGAATCATCATAGCAACAAATATTATGTTTGTTTGATTCTCCAGGAGTATAATTTTTATGTAATCCCTAAATGTGGTGTTTACAGTTTTGAAGCTAGGGGTTGAAGTAATAAGTTTGTGAAATTTGGGTAATTTTGGTGATGTATATTAGGTGGTGAAGATTCTTGCGGCTGCTGATCCCTCAGCGAGTGGTATAAATAGTGGTGATGAAGAAGGTTGGGTACCATTGCACTCTGCAACAAGCAGTGGTAATGTGGAAATTGTGGAGATTCTGCTCAGCAGAGGTGAGCAGTATAACAATTTGCTGTGCTGTATGAATGTTAACACCTTATGTATGTCATATAAAGGATATATCTTTACAAAACTGGAAAATTTTAAAAATGAAAATATAAGATCAGAAAGATTTCTATGCATATAATAGAAAGGAATTCTATAGGGTTTTCAGTTTTTTGGAGCTTATTTTAATGAATTCACGTCCTGTAAGTCGATTGAATCGTGGATATTAAGGAGTAGAAGAAATTGAATGGATGTGCTAAACCTGAAAGCAGATGGATGTACATTTAAAAAGAGAGCATGATTGAATTTGTTGAGTGTTAACTTTTTTTTTTTTCATCTTGTTGAGTGTTAACTTTTTTTTTTCACCTTGTTGAGTGTTAACTTATATATGAAACTTTTGCATTTTGCCTACCTGATATCAAATCACTTGGGTCAGCCATCTAATGAAATCAAATGAATCACGGCAGAAATTGCACTGTAATCTTTTGCGCTAATCCATCTACCAATTTGTATTTTGCTATTTCTCCAACATCAAGGTAGGATTCCCTGTTCTCACGAAATTTGTTGCAGGGGCAGTTTTCTAAGATGAAACAATGTTATCCTTATGTCAGCTATATGTTATTTGTAACCTTTAATCCCGTGTCTCCTGTGAGGATCCTTGTGCTGTCCCACTGGGAGGGTGACCTGTGAAAGTGTACCTGCTTTTGTCAGCATTGTTTAGACAGTTCAATGAATCCAGTTCAGTGGTTTAGTGGTTGAGCCATGTATTTGTGATAGTAAATGTGAATATATTTGTAAATAGGTGCTGATGTAAATCTGAAAAATGATGGTGGCCGCACTGCCCTTCACTATGCCGCTAGCAAGGGTCGAGTGAAAATTGCTGAACTTTTGATTTCACACGGTGCTAAGATCAATGCGAAAGACAAGGCTTGTAATCTTATGCTTGGGACTAATCATCTTCTTGGAAAGCTTATTATGGTTTCAATATATTTGAAGGTTAGGGTGTTCGTAACTTCTTGCTATTGGTTTTATTAATATGTGATATAGGTAGGATGCACCCCATTGCATCGTGCAGCTAGCACGGGGAACTCTGAGCTGTGCAAACTATTAATTGAGGAAGGCGCTGAAATTGATGAAGTTGACAAGGCAGGCGAAACGCCCTTGATGACTGCTGTTGTATGCGGCAATAAAGAGGTGATTCTGCAGAAGTTATTTCCATCAACTTGGATGAAAATATTATTGTTGCTTAACTTAAGTCTTTAATCTTGTTCATGAGCTATATAGCAAAAAGGTCATAAATATCTGACAAGTGAACAGTGCGTAGATCTTTTTTGTTCTTAATACTATATAATTAAGCATGTCAAAGTATCAGATATCTCATGCTGCCCTTTTTTAAGTTATTACACCTTTTTATTTGGTTTGAGGAATGAGCCTTCTTCTTTTGCAACTCCTTTCTCGTTATTCTACTACTCCTACCCACTACCCCATTTGGGAAAGAAATAACAGTTCAATCTTTCTCCCCTTTGTTTGTTCTGTCAAACCGCTGAAACCAACTTATATTTGGACAAAGTTGTTTCCCTCAGAAACTTGGTACGGAACTCTGGGTTTACTCACCTATGATGCATTCCTCTGAAAAGCTCACTAGAAATACATCCCAATGTATATCGAAGGGTATGACCTAGTGATTAATGACGTTGAAGATCCCTGCGAGACCATGGTTCAAATCCGAGAAAAAAAATGTGATTTCTTTCATTTGCCTAAACCTTAGTGGGCGGAGTTACCCATTATTTGTGCTGGTGGGAGGCAGTAGGTACCCCGTGGATAGGTCTGAGGTTCTGCTAACTGGCCAGAACACCGCTCTTGTAAAATAAACACACATCTTTGTTGTAGAATTAATGATGCGTGCCTCTCGAACCAAGCACTACTAAATTTCCGAGCCTTAAGATTCTGCTCAAGTGTACCTTGAATTTCCTCAACGCTAGTATTCTACCCAAATCAAATTTATATGAGCTGAAGAGTTCACTGCTGATGCTCTCTTGATTACGTTTGGTATCAAGGTTGATTCATTGTGGTGTTTGCAATTATTGAAAAATAATTTGGTTGTAGAGAACATTCTTAAGGATCAATACATCTTTAGAATTATTATGACATTACGACGTAACAAACAATAATGCATATGGTGATTATTTTTACTTGACAGGTAGCTATGCTCCTCATACGACATGGAGCAAATGTCGACGCTGAGGACAAGGAAGGCTACACTGTGCTTGGTAGAGCTTCTAATGATCTTCGCCCTGCACTGGTTGATGCTGCAAAGACAATGCTCGAAGGTTGAACTCCACGACTTCATCGCCTATCAGAAAACTCAAGCCGACTCTGTAAAGCATTATGTTGCATGGGAGGAAATCTTAATGTTGTTCTGACTAATTTATAGTATTGCTTTCTACTAACTTAAACATATTTGTTTCACCCCTTGGGGAAAAGATTTGTTGATATGTACAATTGACCTTTCAGAAAGTTTGAACAAGTGATACTAGGTGCAATGTTCCCTCCAACCACTGTAGTGTACATTAGTTTCTTGATTTTTCCTGTGTCAGAATTACCTCAATCCTTATTGTGCTCTACATTATGACACTCCCTTTTTTATTGCAACAAGCGTGAGGTTCTTGTTGATGATTGCAGCAGCCCCACTGCAAAGAGCTGAAAACCAAAGCTGCCTCACGTTGGAAAAAATGGGACAATGTGTGTTCCAACAATATTTCCTATTTTGTTCTTTTAAGCGAAACCCTTCTTAAAAGTTAGTCAGCTAAATTTAATTAGAGATCATTATAAGTCTCTTTTTAAAAATCAGATGAATTTAAATTCATGATATTGTAGTCAGTATAAAAGTTGTACATATTATCCAAGGGATTTGGTGACATTATAGGTCACAATGTTTAGGACTAGCAAATACTAGGTCAGAGTTTACTCATTTGGTGAAATAGATATTGTTTTGAAGAGTCGTACTACCTCCGGAGTGATCCTATCATAGGAATCGTACGAGGTATTCGCCTTGAGAACCTTTATTAAATTATATTACTATTTAATTTTTTAAGTTTAGCCAATGTTGACAAATTCCATTCGTAAATAGCAAAATCAAATTTCTGGTCGTCCAAGCGGCTATTTGCATAGCACCAAAGCATGCCGGTCTTGCCTGAATTTGACTTTGAGTAAACTTTTAAAAAATTGTAAGCTTCGGCTATTCTTTAAATAATGGTCCTCCAAGCGCCTATTTGTGCAATTGCCCCGATCCCACGTAGCTTCTTTGTACCTAAGATTGGATTTGGGTCTGGCCCAATCCTTGAAAGAGCAAAGGAAAGGGGAACATGACACCAGGTGATGACACATAAGAAAAATTGACAATTTTTTGGTTTTATATTAGGTTTGACAAAGACAACCCCCAAAAGCACATTTGGCGTGGCATGACAACTAGGTTCAATAATTGGCATAAAAAAGCCAACGTTTTAGGATTTGGCATATGATAGCCTAAAGTTATTCTCTCTTTTCTAATGGTTCAACCACCATCCTAAAAATAAGCCCCATCAAAATTATTTTCCTTAAAAATAGCAAAAAATATTTAAAACCCTCTCTCTTCTCTAATAGCAGTCATCATCCCAGAAAATAGGTTTCATTTCCTTCAGTAGTATCCGAAAAAACTCTCAAATATTTTTTAATTATTTTTCTAGTTTTTTATCTGTATATCCAAATATATATAATATAATAATAATGTGTATATCAAAAATATATATTAAAATTTTATTTTTCTTCTTTGTATAACACATTTCATATTGAAAAATAAAGTTCAAGATGACTCCACATGTGTATCCCCTATTGTATCTTGTGTATATCTCTATGTACATAAGCGATATCTCATGTATATCATGTGTATCTGTGTATATCCATAACAATTTGTGTTATATACAAGATATATAATATGATATACACGGTAGTCCATAAAGCATTGTGTTGTATGCACGATATACACAGACGTCCATAAAAACCCGCGTGTGATATACACATATGTTCACGATATACAACGTGATATACACATGTCGCAATTGGATTTTCAGGTCTGAGTTTTTACCTGAAACCAGTCTAATCACTTCTAATATTGCTCAAATTTTGTATATAGCCTCGTCTAGGTATTTTCAATCAATTTCAATCGCACTCACTCATTCAATTCAACCAAAAAAAGAAGAGAGAAGAAAAATAAAGTTGAAATATATTTTTTCTCTCTTAGTTTTTGTTTCTAATTTCCTCTGATGTGAGATCAACCTTACCTTTTCATCCCATTAATTTTTTTTGCATAATTTGCAAGAATGTTTGCTAAACTATGAAAGCGAAAGAGAAGAGATAGAAGAAGAAACACAAGGAGAGAAAGGGAGAGGGTAAAGAAAAAGATACGTAGGTGTGAGAGAGAGAGAAAGAGGGGGAGAGAGAGAGAGAGAGAGGGAGGGAGGG
>AWOL01S0014580.1:108701-123854 GCA_000715115.1 Nicotiana otophora
GAGAGAGAGAGAGAGAGAGAGAGAGAGAGAGAGAGAGAGAGAATAAATAGGAAGTATATTTTTTTAAATTTGGCTATATAATGCCAATTGTTTTGGGGCTATCTTTGCCAAAATAATTTATGGTCAATAATTTGCCAATTCCTCTTGCATGTTGTTATCCAATATTTCCCCAAACAACTAGATTTGGGCTTGGCCCAATCCTTGAACATGAAATGAACAAAGCAAATACGTTTTTTGGATTGTTTCACAAACAGCCAGCTAGATTCAATATTTATTTTTTTCGCCAGTATATATAGATTATACATTGCCTATACACGGTTATACATATATTATATATAAATTATACATATATCTGCGGTTATTTTTAGTTTAAGAGATAGCTAGACAACTATTTGGTTTAATTCTTCTATGTTTTTTGGGCAAAATGCACAAAGCCGCTATTAGGACAGTTATTTAAAATATAGCCGAAATTTTCATAGTATTTAAAATTTAGCCACTTTATCAAATTTCAGTCCCCAGGTCTGAAGCCTGACCACCGAACTTCTGACCTGAGGTTTCAAACTTCAGACCTTCGGGGCGGAAATTAGGCTAGCAGTTCAAAACTTCAAAATTGCGGGAGGAAATTTGAAACTTCCATCTAAAGGTCTGAAGCCTTAAAATGTTATTATTGAAGTTGTCTGAAGTTTGCTTCATCTGGCTTAACTTTCAACATATTATAAAAAATGGCTAATATTTTTAATAGCGTATATAAAAGCGGGTAGAAATAGCGTGGGATAGCCACTTTTTAACATTGTATTTAATTTTTATCCAGCATTTTTAATGCTAAGCAAAAATAGCCACTACTCTATTAAAAATAATACGAAAAGATCTTTTTACCTTTCTTCATAATTTATGTGTAAATATTAAGGACATAGTGTCTTTAACATTTACACTGCACACATGAAGTTAAGGACACCATGTCCTTAACATTTACACTATACATATGAAGTTAAGGATATGATGTCCTAAAGTTTAACAACGGAAGGTGCAAATACGGGACACTTTGTCCTTAATATTTACACAGCATTCATGAGGTTAAGTACACCATGTCCTTAATATTTACACAACACTCATAAAGTTAAGGATAATATGTCCTTAACATTTACACTGCACACATGAAGTTAAGAACACCACTTCCTTAATATTTATACTGCACATATGAAGTTAAGGACACGGAGTCGTAAAGTTTAACAATCGAAGGTGCAAATACAAGTTAAGAACATTATGTCCTTAACATTTACACTGCACACATGAAGTTAATGACGACATGTCCTTAACATTTACACTGTACATATGAAACTAATGACATGATGTTTTAAAGTTTAACAACGAAAGGTGCAAATACATGACACTTTGTCCTTAATATTTATACAACATTCATGAAGTTAAGGACACCATGTCCTTAATATTTACACAACACTCATAAAGTCAAGGACACTATGTCCTTAACATTTACACTGCACACATGAAGTTAAGGACACCATGTCCTTAATATTTACACAACACTCATAAAGTCAAGGACACTATGTCCTTAACATTTACACTGCACACATGAAGTTAAGGACACCATGTCCTTAATATTTACACAACACTCATAAAGTCAAGGACACTATGTCCTTAACATTTACACTGCACACATGAAGTTAAGGACACCATGTCCTTAATATTTACACAACACTCATAAAGTCAAGGACACTATGTCCTTAACATTTACACTGCACACATGAAGTTAAGGACACCATGTCCTTAATATTTACACAACACTCATAAAGTCAAGGACACTATGTCCTTAACATTTACACTGCACACATGAAGTTAAGGACACCATGTCCTTAATATTTACACAACACTCATAAAGTCAAGGACACTATGTCCTTAACATTTACACTGCACACATGAAGTTAAGGACACCATGTGCTTAACATTTACACTGCACATATGAAGTTAAGGACACGAGGTCTTAAAGTTTAACAACAGAAAGTGCAAATACAAGTTAAGGACATTATATCCTTAACATTTATACTGCAGACATAAAGTTAAGGACGCCGTGTCCTTAACATTTACACTGCACATATGAAGTTAAGGACATGATGTCCTAAAGTTTAACAACGAAAGGTGCAAATATAGGACACTCCGTCTTTAATATTTACATAACATTCATGAAGTTAAGGACACCATGTCCTTAATATTTACACAACACCCATGTCTAGCACAAGGGTATTTTTGTCCGGGCGGATAAAAATTTATTAAGTACTGGCTAAAGATTAAATACATTTTAAATAGTGGCTAAACAATAAAGATATCTCTAATTAGTGGCTAAATGTGCACTTCTCCATAAAAGAGACTTTGTTCTTTGAAATGGCACAACGAGAAAATGATGGCCCAAGCCCAACAAGTCAACTACCACTTCATTTCCATTGAAATTAAATGATGACCGTTTGTTTCTTCAACTTCCCTATCTTCTACTTTTGCTGAAGCAGAGCAAAAGCAGAAGAATGACTACTCATATTTCTCCAATGGCATCAACAATTAAGCAATTCCCACCAACTAGCTTCAATCCTCAGCCATTCCAATCAGTTTTCCACGGATTTAGAACAAAACCAGCTCAAACTTCTGTTGCTGCTTCCCTTAGAAAAGCTCCTCATCTTTTCTCTTATTCACCTCCATTGCCTTCTCACAACTTCAATTTTCAGAATTCATTTGTTCCACTTTCTGCTTGCCTTGCTATTCTACTCTGCTCCTCTCCTGGTAATGTAATCTTGGTTACCTTATTTTGCCTTTTTTGTTATCTTCCTATTGTGATTTTTCCTAGCAAGGGGAGCCTTGGCGTAATACGTAAAGTTGTTGCCATGTGACCGAGAGGTCATAGGTTCGGGCCTTGGAAACAACCTCTTGCAGTGCGTACTATAGACCCCTGTGGTCCGCCCTTCCTCGGACCCCGCGCATATACACCGCCACACCGGGCTGCCCTTTAGATGTGATTTTTCTGAGACCCTTTGAAACTAAGCGGAATGGATATAGAGGAATATTATAAGAGAAGTTTTTCGAATTCTTGATTGTTGAGATTTGGTAGCAACAAGAAGTTTTTTTTCTTGTCCCTAGTTATAGGGAAGCAAAGACCATTGTGGTCCAGCCCTTTCCATACCCGCGCATAGCGGTAGCTTAGTGCACCGGACTGCCTTAGGAAGCAAATAGCTTGGTGTCTTGGGTTTATTTTTGGATTCAACTGACATGCACTTATATTTTAAAGAAAAATTACATTATTAGTGTATTTTAACCTATTGTAGCAGATTGCAAGGGCGGAGGCAGAAGCCGAGCTATGGCTTCCGCCGAACTCGATAACTTTTGCTCAAACAGAGTATTTTGTGTTAAAAAATTCATTAATTATGTGCAAATATTAAATCTAGAACTCAGTCATAAATATTTGAAATCGTCGTTCTAAAATACACAACCCATAAAGTTAAAATTCTGGCTCCACCTCTTTTCAATAACGTGCTTTATATTTTCAGGTTGAATATCCCACTTTTTATGGATTGTTACTTGTATTTAGACTTTTAGGTGACTTGACAGTATAAATGATTTTTACACTACTGAATCGTCACTTGTGGGATTATATTATATCATCTGCGTTTTGACCTTTGACACTATATTGGTCCAAATGGGAACAATGATCAACTCAGGTTTAAGATAGCCTAGCTTTCTTTGTATTGAATGTTTCTTTTGTTTTTTCATTTACTACTTATCAATGAAGATCTTACGTCAATAGCAGAAACTTCAGCTAATATCAAATCAGAAAAATGCTATTGAACAATATTTAAGACTCAACAATAATAACAACAAACCCAGTGTAATCGCACTAGTGGGTCTAGGGAGTGTAGAGCGTACGCAGACCTTATCCCTACCTAGAAAAGATAGAGATGTTGTTTCCGGGAGACCGTTGGCTCAGGAAAGATAGAGAGGAAGGAGTAACAACAAGCAACAACCCCAGCAAACCAAACAGAAAATCGAAGCGAAAGTAACAATAAGCAATAACAGAAATCTAATGATAAGAAAATACAAGATTACCACTGAGGAATGCATTAAAACTACTGGAACGAGCAAGGACAACGCTCTGCTACCTAACCTTCTACCTTAATTCTCAACCTCCACTCCTTCCTATCCAGGGTCATATCCTCGGTAAACTAGAGAATCGCCATGTCTTGACTAATCACTTCTCCCCAATACTTCTTCGGCCTACCTCTACTTCTCCTTAGACCCTCCGAAACCAACCTCTCACACCTTCTTACTGGGGCATCGTGCCTCTCCTTTTCACGTGCCCGAACCATCTAAACAATTCAAGACTCAAGAAAACAGAAAATGTTATTATGCAAATGGAGAAGTTTCGTCTCAAATGTGCTTTATCATGTCTATTAACTGCTAAATGCTACTGATAAGTTCTGGTATTTTAGGAAGTGTACATGTTTAGCTAGACGGATTGATATAAACTTGAGATGCTATGGAAATTTATGTCACTGAATTCTCATGGACATACAGAATATCTCAAACAATATCAGAATCCGAAATTCGTTTTTTCCGGTTGTCACTGCTTGAAGGCTAATAGAGATGTAGTTGTGTTTTAATTGCAGCTAATGCTGGATTTCTTTCGGGTTCAACCGGAATAGAATCAGTTCCTGGCCCTGAATTACCTCAGATTGATTTTCTTAATCGGTGGAATGGTATGTTCATAAATAACATCGTAAAAAATTTCTGCTGACATTATGCATTAAGATGATATGCAGAAGTTGATCCTTTTTGCAGATGATAATCAGAAAAGGTATGCAGAACTTGATGCGAAATTCAAAGACTCGCCCCTGCTTAAACAGTTACTTGAGAAATCCAAGCAAAACAAAGAGAAGTAATTTCCTTTCATGCTTTGACTGTTCCTTCAAAATGACTAGCTTTTTTGTTACAGAAGCCACAAGATCATATTGCACTTCTCACATTTTTTATGCCAATATTCTCAAAATATGGTTATTTTAAACTCGGAGATTTTCACTATTGTATTTGTTTCTAGTAGTGATTTGATCCGCTTTGCTTGGAGGAGGGTTGACTGACTTCTATTCAGTTCATTTTCTCGTGGTAATGATTAACTGTAATAGGCAGCAGATGAGTTTTTAACAAGGGGAATCACAAAAATGCAAGAATACCGCACTTTGGGGTTTCACGTAAGGGGTTTCAACGTGAAACCAAAAGCAATTTTTAGCCACATTGTGCTACAGTAGTAACTTCTCTCTCTCTATATATATAGTTGATCAACCGATTTCCCCGAGCTTAGGGTCAATTACGGGGGAGTAGGCCGTCTGCTGCAGATGATCCGCCTACAACCTCTGTCTCCTCTCAATTACACATATTTTAGGAAGTTGAACGTCTTATTCTTATGAGTGGTCTCATCACTTAGTGGTCTGGCGTGCAGTTAAATAGGTTGACCCTGGAAACAACTTTCTTAAGTATACTCTACTAGGGGACAATGTAGGAGGACGGTCTTGTATATGAATTTTTTTTTGATATTCATACGTTATGCAAAGCATAATTTTTTGATGGAGGGGCTTCAATGGAACCTTCTTGGATCATATCGCTCTCTTAAGGTTGCATCTTGCAAGTGTTTGCGTTTTCAAAAGCTATGACATGTTGTCTTTCGAAGTTTCTTGAAGTATATGTGCAAAGAACTGACTTAAATCACATACTAGCAACAACCAGTGGTAATTAGTTGTGTGATTTTCAGGAACAAAAAATCAATTGAAGACAAGTATTGCCTACGAGGAGCTGAGTGGGGAGTTGGAGATTGCTCTACAGCAGGAATGACACCAGAAGAAAGAGACAGCTTCATTGCCATGTTGAAGCAGAAGGCAGGAGTAGAATGAACGCGCAACTAAAATGTACCCTTTATCGCCAGTGTTGGTTCGAATATATACTCTTCAAATTTTTCAAGAATGCAAATGGATGATGCAAAGAGTAGAGCATCAACCTTAATGGTGAAATTTCGCGTTATTTTTCTGCAGAGACCGGGAGTTTAATTGAGCCTCAAGATATCAGATGATCAGAAGCTATTAGTATTAGCAGTATATGTCAAGGGCCATTATGTTATTGTTCAATAGCTTGTAGATATATTACATTAGAAAACTATATATGAACTTGAGAGTGCATATTGATATTAGTTATGAAGCTTTTGCACCTGCTGCTTTCTTCTAAAACATCATTTTTCTGAGCTAAATTTGATAGCAAGTAACAAGACTATTTTATTCAGCAATGGTTTCTTGATAAGACGTGTGATTTTAATAAATAAAAAAAAATCATTGGATATAAAAGACAATGAAGTTGGGTAATTGAGGTCGTGAATGAATAGGAAGAGATTGAATGCCTTTGATGAATAATTTTCTTTATTATTTAAGAGCTTTCATAATGAAATGATGTTGGAACAAGTTGAGACTCTTAGTTCTAATACAGCTCTATTGTATAGGTCAAAATCTGCCATAGAATATTTGAGACAAGATAAGTCAAAGGAAGAGTCTTCAAGTTGTCATCAGTCGAGGTCGACCAGGAAGCAATGAGGTTCGTGGCCGAGATGTCAATAAGGGTCGAGGTCGAGCACCGTTAGCAAAGCTGTAACAGCTAGTTTTCGAAATAAGATATTAAAGATAATATTCTAGGGGATATTATCTGCACTTGTACTATTAATGTTTGTTAAGAAAATATCTCATATAAATAGAAAAGGAGACAATGGTGTAAGACACGTGACATTCATTTTAACAAGAACAGACTTTTGATTGAAGATTCTTTCTCTCTCTTACAAAGATACAAATACTACCTTTTCATCTAGATTCTCGTTCGTATTATCTCATACCCTTCCATCAGATCCGAGAATAATTCGAACATTCTGGGATTTGTCTGTCACTCATCGTTGTCAGGAGGGATAATCAACTAGTTCATACTTTATTGGGTGAATCACTCCTCCTATTTACTCGAATGTCATTTATTGTTATTTATTGCTATATTGTTGTTAATCCTCCATCAGATCTGACCAACATTAGTCACCTTTTTAAAAATAACATTTAGAGATATTATTATTAACTAAGTTTAACTCATTATTATATAAATTAAACTGTTTTAACCGAAAGATTACACTTTTTGATCAAACATCTATCATGTTCAATGTATTAATTAAAATCTACTTCTGTTAACATATCTAAAACCTAATGATTCTGGCCTTTCTCTGTGTGTGTATATATTTATATTTAAAGTAAATATAAAAGATAAAAGATTTTGAAAATCAAGGAGTAACAAAATAGAGAGGAAATACTGTAACATAGAGATCGGAGAACAATCAGAGCCAGAAGCTTAGTCATTCTTATTTTTTTCATATTCTTTTACCAAATTACCTGAATATAAATATCACATCGTCATCAATCATATGCATATATGGAAAGTTGATCGTGACGAAAAGTAATGATTGATTATAATTTTTATTATACGCTATAAAATTATCATTAACAATTCTTATTTTGATAAATAACCTCCCGTTATATTGACATTAATAGGTTGACTCCACCATAATCTTTTTGTTCTTTTCTATAACAAGCGATTCAATCCTCACTTGCCTTTTCCTTTTCCTTTGCTCAAAAGGTCAACTGAGAAAGAAAAGAAACTATAGGGGGGAAAGTAAAATAAAGGAATATCCACAAAGGTCCTTTTACGAAACCCTGACAAAAGAAAGAAAATTTATTTCACTCTCAAGAATAGAAAATGACAAAAACCACCCAAAAATAATAAGTTAAGATAAAAATATTCCACAAATTAGCAAATCCACTCCCCCATCTCCTAAGGGTGTCTTATTTTGCGTTTAGCTCATTAGGACCCCACCTTCTTCCCTCCAGCACAATTCCCTCAATTTACAGGTAATTTTTTTTTCTATTTGAATTTTCAATACATGCATATAATTTATGTGTTTTTTTTAAAATCATATTCTCGATATGTATTAGTAGTTTTTTTCTTTTTTTCTCTGTTGGTGTTAATCTGTTATTTTGAATCTGTGGAAGAACTTCTAAATTGGGTTCTGTAGGTATAGGCTTTATTGAGGTTCTAATTTTGTAAACTTTATTCAATTATATAATTTCTTGATTTAATTTTTGATGGGGTTGATTTAAATGCCAATTAATAGTTTGCAAATAGCTAAAATGTCATGGTTCTTGATTTTGATGTAGTATTAATAATGTATTTTCTCATTGAATATATGGGAATTGAGGGTTAGTTCAGTAAGATGAGTTATTTTAGATGTAAAGATTCGATTTTTATTGGAAGTTATGCCTATATCCAGCCTAATTATTAATGGTAATTGTGTCCTGTATACAAAGTTGTGTAATACATTCTGTTCTTTCCAGGGAATTCATTTCTCTTAGCGGAATTCACGTGGGGTTAGTCAGATTTCAGTATGTGTTTGACTTTAGCTGTAATGAAGGAATAGGAAGTGAAAGTGGAGTTAAGAGAAGCAAATTATGTATCGGCCTGTAGCAACTACTACCCGAGGTAGTAGTGATAGTGGAGATTCTGTGGTGACACTAGACCAAGTTCCACGATGGATTGATTCTGACATTAGGTACTTGTATGAGAATGAAGATCCTAATTCCGACTATCCAGATCCTTTGTCGTCTGCTTCTGGTTCTGAGGGAAATGCAAACGGTATGGTTTCCAAGTTTCCGCTAGATCATGAGGTTAACTCCAAGATATACCTGTGGAGAGGAGACCCCTGGAATCTTGAGGTAGATGCTGTTGTTAACTCTACAAATGAGGTGAGAAGTAACTTTTTTCGCATTTTCTTTGTATTTATTTTGATGTGATTTATTGACTTGGGTAGTACTTACTTCTTATGTTGATGAGTGTTGTGCATATTTTTTTTTTAATGTGGAGACTAAGGGATCAAATAGCTTTTTTGCTTGTATCTATCCATCTGAATGGTGGCAAAAACATAAACTTGTAGCCAACAGATTAGCAGAAGATTTTTGGTTTTCTTTGAAAATTTTGAGTTCCAAGTAGCTTGTTTGTGTGTCTTAAATGCTGTATTGAGTAGGAGATGCTTAAAGTTAATGTGCTTTTATTTGAGCTAAAACTGTAAATATCCAAAAAGGAGGAATATTTTTCAATCCTGTTTCTATTTCTTTCAAGGGATGGGGAAAGTAGGTTTCGAGTACTTTATCCATAAAAAGTGGTATAAGTGGAAGTATGTTGATTCCACTAACAGTGTGTCTGTGTGCGCGCGGGGCGGGGGGTAAAAATATTTATTCAAATTTGTGTTCTCTTTCTACTTTGCAAGTTTAAGTTTATCACCACCGCGGAAGAACCTAGAAAGTGAAGCATGTAGATGTAGGTTATACCGTTATGGGAGTATATACCCTGTGTTTCTCTGACCAAGGTGACAACTAAATTGTTCCATACATACCTTTGGGTTAGATATGGCTGCGCTTGTTTTATTTTGTGCAATTTCGATAAGAACATTTTTAGAAATGCAGATAGCCATGCAAATTTGCTAGTTGCCTACATCAAGAAACCGCCTTTGCTGTCAGTGGAATGGTTGACAATTATACTTATATTTTGTGGTAAACAGAACTTAGATGAAGCACACAGCAGCCCTGGATTGCATGCTGCAGCTGGACCTGGTCTTGCAGAAGAATGTGCTACTCTGGTACATTCCCCAGTGTGTGCATATGTTTTCCACATTTTTCTTTTATGTTTTCTCCTCAAAATTACTTATTTCCTGAACTGGTTCGCAAATAGGGTCTGAAGCATAACTTGTGGCAACCATTTGAACTTCAAACAGTTTCTTTACATTTTATTTTTTACTTTCTGTTTATTCTATCCTAAGGATGTTATATAACACTTTTCCCAACTTTTTACCCTTTAATTCAACTTATGATACTGATACTAGAAAGATATGGATGGTTTACTTTGCTTCATAGGGAGGCTGCCGGACAGGAATGGCGAAAGTTACCAATGCTTATGATCTTCCTGCTAGGTGTGTGATGTTGGGTTATTTTATCAACTCGATGCACTATTGTTGAGTAGGTTTATAACTGAGTTCTTCGTTAGTTGATCTGCAATACCTTATCTTTACATATGCAACAACATTTGCGCTTAAATCCCAAACTAGTCGAAGTCGGCTATGTGAACACTCTATATTTATTATACTCCATCTGAGCCTTGTTTATTCCAGTACTCAATTATTTGTCTTATAGGACAAATCATGGACTTTTTAAGAAATTGTGTTATGTTATTCGCTAAGTCAAAAAGGATTCAAAGACATTGTGTTTTTGAGAACTTTCTTCCATGTGATTTTTGACCCCTTTTAATCCCTTCAACGATCATGGTATCACATCTATGGACGGGCGTATCTGGAGATATCCGTGGGAAATTTAGTTGCTTCCCTTGATATCCACTTTTCAAGTATATTCTTATAGTAAAAGCAAGAGAATATAGAGGTGGAAACTGTGAACCTATCTAAGCTGGTCTTCAGTAGGAAAAACCGAAAAAGCGTGTGGACATTGAGGTATAACCTGCATACCATTCAGGGATATCCTGACCTTGTCTACTTCACCGGAATCTTCATAATACGTAGTGTATGAGTTTGTGATGGAATTGTTATATGGAAGCCAAGTTGCAATGATATCTGACATACTGATAAGAAATTTCATAATCACAAACAATGTGATCCTACTTGTGTTGGATAGTCTAAATAAGGATCTGATTCTGTGAGAATTTAAATAAATCTTTAATCATGTTTTTCGATGACATGGTAAGGAGGCAGTACTACCTATCTCAATTCAATGCCATTATGTCTTACTATAATGTTTTTTTCCAGAGAAACTGATGAGAATTGAAGTCGTTGAGCCCCATAATCTTCTCTTGACACTTCTCAGATAAGAAAAATGGTGATGTCGCTTAACAATTTATTATTTAAATGGTGATAACTGGGTGTTGAGTAGTAGTAGTAGTAGTAGTTGCTTTGTATCACCGTTTTTAGCTACTAGCATGCATTACAGTTAATTAAGGTATTAAAAAAGAAAAAGAAATATTTAGTTCTCTCTTTCTCTTTGAACTCAGTTCATGATATTTAATCACAATTTTAGCATGGGAATAAATGCAGCATAATCATAAGCCTTTGACATACTTCTGATTGTGTTTCATGTGCAGGAGGGTCATTCACACTGTTGGTCCAAAATATGCGGTAAAATACCACACTGCTGCCGAGAATGCTCTAAGTCATTGCTATCGCTCTTGCCTTGAACTTCTTATAGAAAATGGGCTACAGAGGTTGTCTAATGGTCATATATTCCGCGGTTATTATTAATGCCGTGATTTTGTGTATTGAAAAGGAAAAAGGGAGAGTCAGTCCCTTGATTTCATTTTGATTTTAGGGTTCAATAATTTAAAATGCAACTTACTGTGTTGAATTATGTGGTGCAGCATTGCTATGGGCTGTATATATACCGAAGCCAAAAATTATCCGCGAGAACCAGCTGGTCATGTTGCAATAAGTGAGATCCTCTCTGTTTCCAAAATCAAGTGCTTATTTGTTTGTTTTGATTTTCAAGTTAAAGATAAAGATATTTCTTTCTGTGCTGAGTCTGTAAAAATCTATAATATCTCCATCAGAAAGATTCCTTAATGTATCAACTATTTGCTTTTTATGTGTTATCTGCCACTTATTAGATGCCATCTTTTTATACTTTGCTTAGGAACTGTACGACGGTTTCTTGAGAAACAGAAAGATAAAATAGAGGCAGTTGTTTTCTGTACAACTACGTCATCCGATACAGAGATATATAAAAGGTATACTTTGTACATTGTTTTCTGCTATATACTTGAGGGAGTGCATGAATTTCTACTGTATCTTAATTTTGCAGATTGCTTCCTCTCTACTTCCCTCGGGATAATCATGAGGAGGAAATTGCCCGTTTAAAACTTCCTGCAGATGTTGGGGATGAGAATGGAGAGACAACTACTGCCGAGCGTAAAATAAGAATAAAACCGTTGCCTAATGCAAAAGTTTCTAGTCCAAGGACCCCCGAAGCCTCTGTTGATCTGTCTGCCAGTAATATTGGTTTGTCGAGAAGGTTAGTGGTGGATTTAAGCAGTTCACCACATCATATATCATATGAACAGTGGGCTTGCAGGATATTCAGTTGAAGTGTTAATGTTGGTCAGAACTCAGATATGGTTTCATTGCTCATATCTCCCTCCAACTTTTTGAAATCTATGTGTGTGACAGTAGGATGAAATTGACAAAAGAAATTTTTATTTACGTAAAGAATAGCTCATTGCGGCCCCAAGCTTTTGCGCTGTCTTTTTATGATATCATTACCTTTCAACTTTTTATTTGAAACAAAGTAATTAACCCTCATACTTTACAGATAAATCATAAACCTAAATCTATGACTGAAGTCTGAACTTTCCAGGAATGAAGATGCTAAATCAAATGACATGTTTTTCGATGATTGATAGAGACTTGGGTAATAAGTAGAAAGGGCTTTCTGTATCCAAACATTATTTAGGTGGGATTAAGCAGTTTTGTAGTTGAGCACAGTGCTGCATTCTCTGAGTTATAATTCGATGAACTTTTCCACCAATATTTTACTAGAAAAGTAGCTTGCATTCCACTTGATTAACTGCTTTGATGGTGGAAGTTCTCTCTCTTGGCCTGGAGCAAGAAATGAAGGCTTATGCTTAAACAGATAAAGATATCTCGTTATATATCTTCTCTGAATATCTTAAAACAGCAAGAAATATTATTTGCGCAGCATATGCCTTTATATATATATATCAGTAAGCCCGACTAACGAAGCTTTCTCAAGCAGGAGTTCGTCCTACTTGGGTTTATTTTTGGATCCTGCTTTTATGTCCCTGATCAAAGACCCAGACCAGCGACGCAGCGAACAATGGGAAAAAACAGCTCAAGCGCAAAGTAGTTGGAACTGCTTTAAAATGCTTGGATATGGTGACCTTGGGGGACCTCCTTTATCAGCTGCAGAAGAATATTCCCTTCATTCTAGATATCTTGCAAAAGCAAATTCTCTTAATCTTTCAGAAATTGCAGAAATGAAAATCGTGTAAGCAGATTTTCTTTAGTCCATGATTTTGTCTAATAAATGACAATACCTATATCCAACTGTTTGGAGCCTCAGATATGCATTTGAATTGAGTGAAGTAGGACGAGATCTGCCTTTACCCGAATGCATCCAAAGGTTTTGTTATATTAACATGACTAATAGCTTGTATGACCAAGCTTCTAAAATCAACTTATTTTGAAAAGTGCTTTTCAAAAAAGTACTTTTGGTGATAAACAATTTGTGTTTGGCTAATTAATTTGAAAAGCACTTTTGAGCATAGTTTTTGGCCAAGCTTTTAAAAACTGCTTCTAAGTGTATTTTTCTCAAAAGTGCTTATCAGAAAAGTGTGTTTTTGGAGAGAAGCTACTTTTTTCTGCTTCTCAAAAACTGCTTCTGCTTCCCCTCAAAAGTACTTTTTTCCTTCTAAAAGCTTGGCCAAACACCTCAATTTTTGGAAAAAAATACTTTTAGCCCCAAAAAACGCTTGGCCAAACAGGCTATAATATAGCTACAAAAAAAGGTTATCATGAGTAATAGATAGCTGAAGTATTATTAACATATCGATGGTAAGTGTTTCCTGGTTTATGTTAAACTTAAGTTGCTCATTGACTATGTTTTCAGTTACCGAGGAGGGGTTGATAGTGAGGGTCGTCCAGTTATGGTAGTTGTGGGAGCACATTTCCTGCTAAGATGCCTTGATCTTGAGAGATTTATTCTATACGTTGTAAAGGTAGTGATAATTACTTCTGAAAATAGATTGCATGCGATCTATCCATAGCAATTGTGTGATTCAATAATTAGTTTTGCTTCAAAAAATTTGCATGATTTTGGCAGTAAATAGTTATTCTACTTGTCACATGTCAGGAATTCGAGCCTTTGATTCAGAAGCCTTACTCTATCGTGTATTTTCATTCTGCAGCTTCTTTACAATTGTAAGTATGATCTTCTGGCCCATATATTCACTGGCTCATGTCCGTGTGATTAGTGTAAGTGAAACAATCAATAATTTAGGCCGTTAATTAGATCGCAAATGTGCATGCATTGCCGGACATCAATATTTTCCTTTTTCTTGTCATTTTGCTTTTAGGATCCATTTCTACAGCTCTCCGTGTTAGTTTGGTTTGACGCTGAAGATCGAAGTGTAAAACTTAGTTGTTGTTTTTTTCCTTTTTTTTTTCTTTCTCTTACTTCAATCTCTGAGCTCCATGCGGTTGATTCATTGAAAGAATCCTTTTCTAAACCTCATTAATAAAGTTTTTAATCTGTTTTTCTTCGGCAATTTGGTTGTCTTTGACCAAAATCAGAGGGAAAGGTGACATGGAAACTGTGTTTCTCACTTTGATGATGCTAAGCTTTTGCATTGTACTCCAAATTTGGCAATTCTTTTTCTGTTAAATTGTTGATTCCGCATTTTGTTGTTTTGTATCAAAACAGGCAACCTGATCTGGGATGGATGAAGAGATTACAACAAATACTTGGACGGAAACACCAGTGTAACCTTCATGTATGAATGGTTTCACCCTTTTTTTCTTGTGTTTTCCATGGTTCCTCGAAGCCGGACCTTACTCCCGGGTTTTTTGTTATTGCTAAATCTCGTTTGTTTTTGGGAGCAGGCAATATATGTTCTTCACCCTACCTTTGGACTGAAGACTGCAATTTTTGCTTTGCAACTCTTTGTCGATAATGTGGTACTTATATGCTTAGAACCTTTTATCTTTTTTCCTTTGACTAATCCCATTATTACTGGTATATAAACTCAAACTTTCATTTTCTCTGAAAGCATGTCACTGGTGATTTATTCTGCAGGTGTGGAAAAAAGTAGTATATCTTGATCGTCTTCTACAGTTATTCCGTCATGTTCCTCGTGAACAACTAACCATTCCAGATTTTGTGTTCCAGTTAAGTTATCATGCTTCTATCGCTCATTTTTTTCACATCAAAATGAACAAGGATTGAGTGCAACATGCCATTACGGGGGGGG
>AWOL01S0014580.1:125206-140662 GCA_000715115.1 Nicotiana otophora
CCCCCCCCACACACACACACAGATTTCGATAGATGTTGAACTCCGGACCCTTAATTCAAATGTTCAATGGGTTAAACAGTAGCAACATAAAGATAGAATCGATCAAAGTTTAAATCGTGAATCTGCTTGTGTAGCAACGATCAATCTCCCTTCTTGTAAAGGGAACTTGAACTACTAGTCATCTTTTGATTGCAGGCATGATTTGGAAGTAAATGGAGGGAAGGGACTAATAGTGGATCCTAGAACTAAATATGTTTATCAACGAGCAACTTGATATGGAGCAACTTGCAAGCTATCAGCCTCTTGTCTTTTATATCTTTCTTATATCAAGGTAGTTATTTAGTGGCATTTGTTTATTTCTTTTTTCTTTGTAATTTTATTTATTTATTGAAACAATGTGTCTTGTTTCGTGTGGCAATAAATAGTCCCTTTATGTAACATTTTCCATGTAATTAATGTAATTATTTATTTTTATAATTTGATTGAATATGTAGTAATCTTTGAAATATTTTACTATGAACTTGACCATATTGTCCTCTCTGGAAGTAATGCAAGTCCTGGGATTATGAGCAACAGGTTGAAAACAATTCTATATTGATAAAATCAACTGATTAGATCTAAGTTGTTTCCCCGCATTAAATGTGTAATTTTTCTAATAAAAACATTCTGAATGATTTTAACAACCAAACACAAAATAACTTCAACAGAAATAAAATATTGTGTCATATAAGAGAACCGAAATTAATTTTCTTCACACATAAATTTCAGTTAAAAAATTTCCATTCTTCAGATCTATTTTGTGGGTAAATTTTTTATCAAGTAAAAAGCCCCACAAGTACAACAAAACAATTATACCTCGAAAATAACAAAGGAAAATGGCTAATATGCTTTGCTAAGCATATGAGAAGAGTAACGACCACTGAAATATAACTAATTAGCATTACAATATGGTTTAAACATTGCAGTAAAACACAAATACGCGTCCATTTTTTCAGCTGAATTTTATTAAAGGATCTATGTAATTTATTAGAAACTTCCGATTATTAGAGGCGGAGTCAAAATTTAAAATTTATTGATTTTGAATTTATTAAGTTCACAATTAAATATATATATATATATTTAATAAATTTGTTAAAAATACAACCCCTTCCAGGGTTGGGAAAAGACAAGGGGCAGAGATTGAAAAAAGAATGAAAAACTAAACACAAAATATAAATGGGGGGTAGCATGAAATTGGTGGACACCAATTGCCAATCAACAGTGAACACCCATTTTCAGACGCCTAGTCCTCGAGCTGTGGAACTCCGTTCTTCTTCTCCAGTGATCTTTCAGCTAGTGAGTATTATTTTATTCAGTTACAAATACTTAAACTCTGAGGTATAAGATTTTACATTATATATTCTGTTTTTCTTTTATTTTTTGAACTTTATTATGCAAGGCAGACGGCAGTTATGTGATTTTAGTTTCCCAGAATTGAATTGTAGAAATACTCTAATTCCAATTTAGAAGTTCTTTCTTTAGCTTAATCATTTTCAATGAATGTTAATGTAGTTATGTTATGATATAAAAGATTCATATAGTCGACCCAAACTAGTTTCGGATTGAGGTGTAGTGTAAAATGATAAATATTTAGGGTTTTTGTGAAGCTTTGACAAGGGTTCTCCTTTTCTTTTAAAAAAAGTAAAATTCTAAACGACAGTATGAAGGGTATACTTGGTGCAATGGTAAAACTTGTCGCCGTGTTAAGGCTGCATACCTTAGACCTGATGTGGTCCGGTCCTTCTCCCTCACCCCGCGCATAGCAGGAGCTCAGGTCACCAGGCTATTTTTTTTTTCCTAAAAGGCAGTACTAATATATAGTTTCATAAATTGACTACAGAAATGCTGAAGTTGCAACTTTGAAAAAGAATAACTGTATTTCAGAAGTAGATTGAACAGAAAGGAAGGAGTTAGGTGAAGGAGGGGTTATCCTGAACAGTAGACATGCTGCAAACTATGTCAATGAGTACTCTTGCTACTTCTAGATATTGCGGAGGTTGTGGATCCACCTATCTGAGGACGCATTTTGGACAGATAAAAGAAGCCGCAACTGGTTTTGGTGAAAGTCATTTTGTTTGGAATGATCGTCGGAAAAGCTTGTCCTTTTATACCCACTTTGTTATGCTAAAGCCAAGAAATTTGAGAGCTCAAGCTGGATGGCTGTTTAAAGGAGGCGATCAAGGCTCAGAAGCAGGTTGTGAGCGTAGTGAGAGTGCCAATGAAGATATCTTGATGTTCTTTTTCCAGCTGGACCTGGCTACACGCGTGCAGGTTGCCATCTAGCTCTATGATTTGTTGTAGTTTTATTTGGTATGTGTTCAACCGTTGTTTCACCAGTTGTCTATCCTGCTTTCTTCACAGTATGCTTTGAACGTGGAGCAGTATGAAATTGCACAACAACTAAGAGAGAAGCTTTCTGAGGTTAGACTATGGAGATCTTAATTTTCCTATTTCATCTCATTTTTAACTGATTCTCAATTAAAAATATTAAGCAACTGTTGCCACTGTTCTTCCTGTAATTTTATTGAATTTTGGTTGTCTGAAAGACAAGCCAATGGATCAGTGAAAATTGTTTACTGACTAGAATCAGCACGCTTCTTATATGCTAATGAAGGTGGAATCAGAGGTTTTGAAGCAGCAGGAGTCCAGAAGGGGATCGGCCTCAAAGAGTGAAGCTCAAGATATGGCCATAAGCATCTTGCGTCTACGGTAAGCATCCTCACTTTTTTTGTTATGAGCTTTGAGTGCTGAATATCAAGGATTAGTCGAACTGGTTATAAAGATTCTACCTTTAGTATGTTCAAAAGACATCACCTCTTGAGCTTACCTCTGATCAGCTTTTTGCTTCATCCAGTGCAGACCTGCAAAATGCAGTTCAGAGTGAAAACTATGATTTGGCGGCTAAATTACGAGACGGAATTTCCAAACTGGAGGCAGAATCTCTAACTGCATCAATAAGAGCTCAGGCTTATGTAAATGCGGAATATGCATTTCGATTAGGCCAGAAAGTGAGACACAAGAATTTTGGTATGGAAGCTTTAACTAAGGTTTTGTTTTGCACATTAATGTTTTATCATTTAGGAGAAGTAGCAGCAGATACTTGTCTATGGCGTGGGTATCCTAAACTGTTGTCAGTGGGGAATGTTTCTTTATGTTAATACTGCAGGGTGCAAATGAACTGTGTAAAGCTAATTAGTACTAAATTTTTGTTGATGCTGAAAGTTATTTTATGCACACTGGGTTCAACAAGAAGCTTGTTTTGCATACTTTTTTGGTCAAAGTAGGCATGATTATCATGCTTGTCATTATTTGCACACGAACTGAAGGGAAAAAATGGTAAAGCTGACGAGGAGAAAAGGATAAAAATTCTGTGGTAGGTCTATAAGGTGGAACAGAAGGAACAGCTTGTTTAAAATTCAAAGACACTCCAATGTTTTAAAAAAAATGATGTAAAAGTTCAGCTAGGGTCTTCATATAACTGAGTTGTAGCTAAAAGTGATATATAATTTGAGAACATAGTATGAAGTTTCTTTGTGGGATCATCAGATCTTGATAATATAATTATTTCCCAAACATTGGATTTTTCTTTTTATTGAAACTGCATGAACTACTGGACTGAACCTCACAAAGTGATCAAACCTTTGCTAATTTGACCTTTGAGGATACAAGATCAGGAAGAGCCTCTAATATGTTTCCTTCTGTGCAAGTCGACTTGCACGGATATCTAATGTCTTAATGTATAGGTTGATATAAGTATTCATCTGGCAACATATTGCTTCCTTCTGGGGAAAATATGTTCTCTTAACTGACATTTATGGAACCCTAGATTCAGCTTGATTAGTAAGTGTTGCTCAAGTTGTTTATAGTATTGAAACCTGATCTTCTGACTTCAGGATATCGTGGTGTAATATGTGGGATGGACCCAATGTGTTGTGAATCAAGTTCATGGATGGAAACTGCTCAAGTTGATAAGTTGAGCCGTGGTCCTGATCAGCCATTTTATCAGGTTTTTCGCATTTTTTATCAGATAAAAAAATTCAGTTTTTTCCTAGATCTTCTAACATAAATTTCGTGTTTCCTGCTGCGAACAAAGATTTATCACCTCATTCCCATTCTCAATCCAATTCATCTATCTGAATTCTGAACATGATCTGGTATTGTCAGTGATGCTTTGTAGCCACATCCCGAAGAAAAGACCACATAACTTTTTAAAACTGCATATGTCAAATAGTCAACTACTTGTTCTAATCCACTATCCTCCTTATATCTGAAGTTTAATTTACTGCTTATGCTCTAGAGTCCCACTTCCTGGTTTCATCATCTTGTGGGAATTATGAGATGTTGTCTATCCCCATTGACCTGATAATTTACCAACTTTGTTGTGGTCCCCTAGTAACTGCTCAGTAACTAGCTACTGTAGCATCAACTATACGTGACAACTTTTCATCACTGGCTCACTTGGCAGTACAAACACAGAAAAGTACTTTTACCTTTAGACCCTCATTTTAGAAAAAGTGCAAACAAGTTCAAAAATTGATTCTGAGTTGTGAAAAATTTTCATATTTAGAGTTAAGGTGCCGGAATGATATACCGTACAGAGCAAATCTGTTTGAGCTTCATCAGAGAAACATTTTAATGGTACAAACAAAAGTCTGGTTGTCTTGTTGACTTTCCTTTACTTACGTCTTCTGGCAAAAAGAAAGGCCTGTCAACTCTGCAGGAGGGTTTGTTTAGAGAACTTCTTAAGCATACTGCAAGTTCCTGATCCTAATCCAGATTTCAAACTTCAGCTAGCATTTTGCTGCATTAGAGGGACCGAAAGCGCTGCTGCTCCACGTTGTATTCTTCTTTATGTAATACTTCAGACCTATTTAGCTTTGATTCGACATGTTTTCAGGTGCTGGTGGATGTACATACAGATCCCAATCTGTTAGTTGCATATGGTAAGTGAAATTTGACACCATGAATAAGCATTTCTTATAATTAGATAATCTTGTCTGAGCTAAGGAAGGTCATATACTCTGTTGAATTGTAAAATATCAACCTCTTAGAAAAGTCTGATAATTGTTCATCTTGCAGTTCCTGAGGAAAGTTTAGTGGCCCCCAGCGAACCAGATAAGGTATGTATCCAGCCAATCTAAAAATACAGACGAAGTTGTTATTCGATCTCTAACTTGGTTAAAAATGGAACACGTGTGTAGGATAGATTTGATCATCCCTACACCTCATTCTTATTCTTCGGGATGGATGCTGCTGGAGATTTCATACCAATCAAGCAGCTGCGCGAGAAATACAACAGGCCTCGGCATGAGGTGCCTTACGATCCAGAGGACGAGAAGGGTGGAGAAGGTTCCTAGATTTGGCCACGAGCATGCTCATGCTCTGCTCTATGCAAGATTTGAATATATGAGAAATCTTTTTCCTGATTTAAGAGAAAATGACAGCTTGGGTTTCCGTCATTTTGAGAGACTACAAATCATGTTTTCCTGCACAATGTCCTTAGAATACACATGATTGTGGAGGCTTTGGTGTATAGTTGTGGAGATTTAGGATGACCATGATCAAAGTACATAGAGCTTCTGTTATTATGAGCCACTTTCGGCAGAAAATGGTCTATTTTAGAACAAAGAACAAAATGTGCCGTGTATAATGGATGTATGGTTATTATTCCACTTTTCAGGTCTCCTTTTAAAATAATTTGTAAGTTTTTTTATCTTAAGTAAAACAGATGACCAATCTTCAGTGATGAAGACCAAGCACTCCAGTTGGGAATGTTACTATTGGATTTTTTTTCTCATAAAGACATAACATAGATATCTCTTCATTCGTACTTTCAGGTACCTGAATCTCTCCTGAGATTTTATTAAGTGTTATGTCATGTGATCTTCTAGGTCACTTGCCTTCTTATTATGATCATTTGCTCATCTTCTTTATCAAGAATTTTATTTGAAACCGATTTGTCTATACGCTTTAAACGTACCATAGACTTTGTCCTTCCAGGACTTATTCTAATAGGAGCATTTGTAGTGAGAATATAGTTATTTTCTTTGGGTTAGCAAATGCGTCTGCCATGCTTTACAATATAGTGCAGATGAATTATCTTTTTATGAACTTCAAGTTCATATTATCTTCGAGGATCTAGAGGTACAAATGATAATTTATTCCACGTAACTTTTTCTCAACTGTTTTTCACGTCTCCCCCTCATGTTAGAAAAACTAAGAGCCCGTTTGGACATAAGAAATTTTTTCTTTTTTTCCAAAAAAATTTCATTTTTTTTCGAAATCAGCGTTTGTTTATAAAATTTCCAATTTTCACTTGAAGATGCATTTTGGAAATTTTCAAAAATTTGAAAAACTACAAAAAGGTGTTTTTCAAAATTTTCACTCAAATCACTCACAAAACTTCAACAACAACCCAAAATTATATTCATGTCCAAACACAACTCTAAATTTCAAATACCATTTTCACTTGAAAAAATTTCCCCCCCTATTTTGAAATTTTACAATTCTTATCCACTAACTTGCTTCCTCAACTTTGAAAACTCACCTTTGTGCGTTATAGTGTTAATCAAAATATATATCGCATAACAATAATAATAAGATGAAATTATTTGGTTCCTGACCCTGAACCACTTGTGAGGGGAGAATGTAACATACTTTCGTATATAACGTATATCAAACTGATATAGATAACTTTGTTCTAATAATAAATAGTTTAGCTATTAAGTGGAGGCACTCAATAAATCATTTTGCTAAACCAATTGTGAAGTAAACCAACCTATCAAGATGAACTGTCTTGAATAAAAAATCTAAAAATTATGCTCTAAATTAAATTGATGAGCAAGTTACCTCGCAAACACCATGTTGCAGTTAATAACAATCGCACATGTAACCATCCCATATATGCATCTTATGTGGTATACATGGTAGGTGAATGAGCCCATATTTACCTTTGATATTTTCAGCATTCATGAGATTCAATCCCAATTTTAGTTGGTCTATTAATTGATGAGAACAAACAACATGAGAGAATTCGTAAAGAACTTTCTAATTCTTTAATATTTACCCATGTGAATTCTCTTTTATTTTTGCAAATCATACTACTTAAATTAACATGGTTAAACCAATTGTGCCAACTGGATGAATTAGCAATATTGATAAACTTCAGGTTTATACCATGAGTGTGCAAATAAACTCCAAGTTTATTATGATATGGGTTGTTATATCAATAAACTTATACTTTATTGTGGCATACTTTTATTTATGTAGTATAAACTGGAGAATAAAGCGGATAGCTTTCACATACATATTACCCCGCTACAAGTTGTAGTAATAGAAAATATTAAATCTTTCATTTATTTTTAGTCTCATATAACTAACCGTTTTCGTGAATACTTTAGAAACCCAATAAGTTTCTTTGAGACTTACTATGACACAATACCTTATTGATAATCAATTGTATTCCTCCAAAATAGTACTAATTGGCTCTTCTAGAGCTTTCAATTAGTTTTGTACTCCCATAAATTCATCAACATCCATAAAGTGAATATCTCTCTCAAAGAGAAAGTTATACCATTATGGTCATGGTCAAAATTATATGCAAGATATGTTTCTTGCATTACTGTTGTCCTTTAATAATCACATTGCCAAAATATTTGGCGTACAATAGGTACGTGAGCAATGATCATTCATTCCATAATAATGACATTATTTTCTTATTTCCTCTCAAACCTCCTTCTAGAGATGAGTGTGGTATATTCACTACCACTAGCGCATTTATATTCTTTCAAGAATGAATATGTATTCATAAAGCACATGGTGTCACATTCACACCATGAATGGATCATAATCATCTATATGTGCTTTATAAAATCTCATGTCAAATCGATGACAAATGTTACTTTCACAGAGTGAAAGATTATTTTGAGAATCGTTATTGTTCTCATGACCACAATGATGACGATTATAATTCTGTTTATTGCTACGTCCACATCTATTGATACCTTCACGGTAATAATTTTATCTTCTTTCATACTTATCACATACTGCTACCACATTCTTTTTAGGGAACGAGAATGAAGTTGTAACACCCCGAAAATTTTTGAAGTATTTCAGTGTAAAGCCCCGTAAATTTCGCAAGTGAATTCAAGGTTTCGCGGTATCGGAGTAGGCTTACGTGTTTGAGGATGGTATAAAATCTTTGCGACGAGCTTGCAAGCCGCGGTTCAGACTTTTTGGGTTGAACAATGCAGCAGAAAGTAAAGAAAATTTTTTGGCGGAAAAGCGCATTTATGCGGTCCATTATGCGACCGCATAATCACTCTGCGGGCCGCATAATGGCCGCAGAAGTGAGTAGGAGAAGGGCCAGTCTGGGGGCAATTATGCGGTCGGCTATGTGACTGCATAACTATTATGCGGTGCATTATGCGATCGCATAACAGTTATGCGGACCGTATAATGACCGCATACACGGACAACGTTTTGATCATTTTGGTCTGTAATTATGCGACCGATATGCGGTTCGCATATCCATTATGCGGTCGCATATGCGACTGCAGAACCTGTTCCGGAGCTCCATTTTTGGATTTCTAAAACCCGACCCTACTTCGTTAAATACACGCTTTGGGTCATTTTTGAGCAAAATTCTGATATTTTAGAGAGAATGGAGAGTGTTTTAGAGAGAGAAGAAAACCCTAGGCTAATTATTCATCAAGTCTTGCTCAAATCTTGGAAGATTAACAAGGAAAACCCACAAGTTCTTCATCTAAGAGGTAAGGTTCGATACCTTAGTTTTCAATTTCAAATTTGGATAGAAGATGGTTGATTAGGAGTATGATTCATGGGTATGAGATTATAATTTATACATGCATGTACCAATAAGAATTGTGGGAAGATTGTTCAGCTGAAATAAGTAAGGGTTGGGTTGTGGAGTGAAGGAAATCTTGTAGAAGAACCTTGTAGTATTTGCACACCTAGTGTTTGATAAAATACTCAAATGAGCTGAGACCATGAATATTTTCCTAATTATGGTTCAATTTTGTTATGTCTCAAAATAGATTGGGATTGCTAAGAATTCCGGATCATTCTAGAGTTAAGGAAGCTCGATTGAGGTATGTTGGCTAAACTTTCTCTGTTGGAATTGAATTCCATAATGTTTTCGTAAGTTTCAAAGTATGGGTTGGGTATTAAAAGGTTATGGATTTGAGTCGTGCTTCAATGAAAGATAGTATACCAAATTGTATGAGAAAATCTCAATATTCTTAAGACTTTTAATTGCTCATATGTGTACCTAAAGTCTTGATTGGAAAATGTCTTATTGTTGATAATCTATAAAGATGGTTGGAAGTGAAATAAGTTAATTGGGGATATAGAGTGTGGCCAACGTGCCAAGAATTTAAGTTATGATTGTGTCTAGTAGTGCAAATAATTTGAGAAGATGTGATAAAGAATATGAAATGAGCCTCGACTCGATTGTTTAAAAATGACTTCGAAGATAGAATTGCCTAAAAGCTTTTGTACTTACTTCATGCTCATTAGTGGTTGCTTTACCTAATGCTTTGCATTATAAATATATCTAGTGTGATTCGAGTTCTATATACTCATGTGTTGAACTGGTACATTGCCATTACTAGGGATGAGCATTGCAAGAATAAATGGTGTATTGATTGTTTATAATTTTCATGTGTGTTTATTTTGTTGGATGGTATGCCTCATTCTTTCGGAAGAAACCATTTGTGTTTGAAGTTTCCATTTCAAATGGATTTGAAGTATATAATTTTCTGAAATATCTTATATTTTGATACTTGATGGTGATCTTTGAAACTGAAAGAGGTGAAAGTGTGGAATATGAAATACGGCCATCGTGCCAGGAATAAAGAATCTTGTGAATGACCTAATGAGCCAAGGAAATATTATCGTTGTGAATGACTGGAAATACTAATGAGAATTTATACAATGTGAAAGATGTTGAGGTGAGTACAATTGTATTTATGATATTTCTGTTTGCAAATCAAATCAAAAATATTTTTGGGAGCATTATTAGCAATACCTAGTAAGGGTGGGTCATAAGGCCCACACATGAAACTACACGTGCCGGTGTAAGGGTGGATTGGGATTATTCCCCTTATTTTGGGATGAAATTAGAACCTTTGGAAATTGTGATATTATTTCCCTTAATTGGGATGAAACTGGAACCTTTGTGGATTGGAAAAGCCAACCCACACGGCATATGTGGGAAGGCGGCCTAGTTGATCGGGTGGAGATCAGATGCTATATTGTGCATATGGTGGTACTACTCTTGGTAACAACTTTCTTTCGCATCACATGTCAAACAACATTGTTTGTGGGGAGATGGCCTAGCCGATCGGGCGTGATCGGACTCCGTGCTAACAAAGACGGTGGTATATCGGTGCTAATGATNACTACTCTTGGTAACAACTTTCTTTCGCATCACATGTCAAACAACATTGTTTGTGGGGAGATGGCCTAGCCGATCGGGCGTGATCGGACTCCGTGCTAACAAAGACGGTAGTATATCGGTGCTAATGATTTTCCAACCAAAATTATATATATGAAGTTCGTATTTTGAAAATTATTATGTTTTAGTTGGATGTTTGGATATTGTTGATTATGACTTGTTGTTTCTATGTGTTGCCTTTTTTTTATATGGGCATTCTATTTTGAAAGAGGATTTTTAGCTATACATACTAGTGCTATTCGACAGTACTAACATCTCTTTTGCCGGGGGCACTGCATCTTTAATAGATGCGGGTGGTTCTTCATCAGGCGACATTGATTAGTGATAGCAGTACACTCTTTTCAGCTGATTTGGTGAGCCCCACTTCATTTCGGGGTCATGTATCTTTTGTTTCTCATGTACTACGTTTTGAGGTATAGTCGGGGTCTTATTGCCGGTATTTTTATATTACTCTTCTATTGTACTTAGAGGCTCCGTAGACAGGTTGTGGGTTATGGTTGATGTTGGGAATTGAACTAGAAATGTTGGTACTTGGAAATTATATTTTTCATTAATTCTATAAACTTGTAATGTTTTGGAAATTATGAATGAAGCTGCTAATGGGAATGGAAAAGAAGTTGTTAATAAAGTCTTTTTAGTGATTGATTAATGGAGTACATCTCCTCTTTATTCATGGACGAGTTTGGGTAGAAGGAAGTCTAATAGGCTTGCTCGGCCGGGTTCTCTCGGTTGAGCGCCGGTCGCGCTCCCCGAGTTTGGGGCGTGACAGAAGTAAATTCAATAGGACGGGTTTTCACTTCTTGTACTCACAATCATATATGAATTTGATCATGGCAAGACATAAAAATTTTACCACTTCGGATAGTTACAATTTCCTACAAACTCTAGTAGAGTTATAAACAAATTTATTGTCTTTGCTTGTATTTAAAATTAAATTATAGAATTTCAAAAATTTAAAAGAGAAAAATAAAGTAAAATACTTACCTTAAATCCGAAATTTATTCCTGAAGGAAGTTCATGGAACAATTGAAAATCATTATGTATTATGTACAAGTTGAGCACCATGTACGTATCCCAAAGCCTGGTGACCAAAGCAGATGCCTAGTTTAGGAATATCAATGCATTCACGCAAGAGGCTCACGCAAATTCCTATATCTTCTCTCCACGGGTGGTTTAATTACTCAAACATTAGGCAACTAATTAATAGTATATCTATAAATGAAAATAACCATCTTTTACTCAATTGGTTAGAGTCTCGTCCAGACGTGTTGTAAAACAATAAAAGAAGAATAAGAGTATTGAATAAAAAAGAAGAGAAAGAGAGTTCTTATTGAGTTGGGATGAATTACATTAGAATAGAACCCTCTATTTATAATAAAAAAGTGACTTAGCCACAAAGTAACAAACTCTAAAATCTCTTTAAAGTATAGATATTTACCATAAATAAAATACTATTTATAATATTTTTAAAATTATTGGTTCATTTTTAAAAGTCTATTTCAAGGTATTATTTTGTAGCATGTGGTTTAATAACCCAATAATTATGGTAACGATATGTTACATCAGATAAAACTTAATCTTTCACCGTTAGTCTACACTATATTAAGATTTGATTTGTAGTCCATTACAAATATTTTGTTAGTTATATGATATTTTTTTTCAAATAATACAAAAAGATGATAAATAAAAAACAAGAGATTTTTGTAAAATTATTTATTTTTAAATTGTAAGGCGCATAAGGGATCATTTGGTCTAATTAGAATTCAAATTCTATAAATATTTCATACTATGAGTAGCTGTAATTGTAATATACCTTAAAAAAATATGTACAACTTTCTTTTGACTGCCGGCACTACAAATAAATTACTGTGTTCTAAATCAATAATTCATAAATATATTCTTAATATAAATACAACACTTAGACCAAATAGATTTCTTTACTTTATGTTTTACAAAAAACAAAGTATATATAGAGAGAAAAATCACACATCTCTCCACTCTCTAACCAAACGTCACTGACATGGCCACATACCCACCTCCGGCGAAGGATCCATCCTCGAAAATCCCACCGAAACCACCGAACCCCCCTATGGAAGCCTCTCAATTTGAGATGGAAGAGGAAAATCCTCAAAAAAATTCTTTCAAAGAGATCCTACTGGAAAGGAATCTGATGTCCACCACTTCATATGAACTAACCCACTCTCCCCCTGTTCGAATTAAATGTGAGGAATATCCCCATCCCTTTTGTCAAAGGTAGACAGGAACAGGATATACCTCCCCTAGAGATACTCCCTAATAGTGAAACTATTTGGGAGGAAAATTCTCCACCAGTTACTGTGAACAAAGCTTGCACATCTTTGAAAGTCCATTGAACCCCTAACACTAATCGACCTGGGATGGGACTTTTTCATCGTCAAATTCAACCTGGAAGCAAGCATGAACAAAGTCCTGGCAAAGGGTCCTTGGTTTGTGACAGGCCATTTTCTATCTATACGAAAATGGGAACCAAACTTTGCTCCAGCGAAATCTAAGCTTGCTATTACAGCAATTTGGATCGGACTCGTACAACTCCCAATGGAGTTCTATGATAGGGCGATCCTCGAGCAAGTGGGCAACATGGATGGCAAATTACTGAAAATAGATACATGTATAGGATCTGTGTCCAGGTTCCACTAGACATCCTCGTCACCACCGATGTCACCATCGGAACCCACAATCAACACATCCTATATGAGGGGGGAAGATATTCTCTATAAGGGATGTGGGATAAGTGGCCATATGCTACGCTACTGCCCATTTACCCTCAATGCCAATGAAAATAACCGTCCAGTTAACCCAACTCCTACTACCACAAACATTGGTACAGTCCTTGGCAAAGACTCTATGTGGAAAATGGTCCCATTCAAGCGGAATAAAAAAGGAATCCACAAAGGAAATTGCGTATAACATCCGGTCGGAGCAACATCGGAGCAACCCACGACCCAGGTAAAGCAGTACAGTGAAGCCACTTGTACATTCCTCGACCTGGTATCCACCACCACTGACGGCAGCAACCCTAAAGCCCACGAACATCTGGACCTAGGTGAACACTTGGGCTCTATGGGGTGGGCTACGGAGAATCAACAAGACTTGAGATCTTTAAGGCCCAACTCTGATAAAGGTCCATTTTTACAAGTGGGCCAAGTCAAAAATAAAGGCAGCCCCGCAAGCCAAACTGATTAGGCTGAAACGGCATCTGCCCAAGTCAGGCACAATCCCAAAAGATGTCACTTTAGGGAATATCTCTGTTCCCAAAAATCCCAATACAATCTACAAAAATGGGATTGAAGATTCCACCCTCCCCCCTGACTCCGCTCCTCCTAAATCGGGTACTCTTACACAAAAAGAGAGTACCTCTTTTTTGGAAAGGGATCATTTGTCAATATAATCCCATCCTAAAATGGCCTACACGTTCATGAAAGGCCACTTCACTGTGCCTGTTCCTGCGCCACACACAATCCATCCTCATCTCTTCCCTGATCTTGCCTCTTATAGTGGAGGTAATCAAGTATCTGTACAAACCCAATGCCCAATACTATCAATGAGGTGACACCCCCGGTCAATCCCTCAAGATTAATTGCAAAAGGCAAATCGTCTAACACGAAACCCAAAGAAGAGATGGATTATAATGCTTCTCCCCCCCTGCCTTTACTCCAAGCCACACCAACAGTCACCTTCACCCTGAGTTTTCCGATGGAAAACAACAATCCCCCTTCTCAAACACAAGCCACAACACCACTAACCATCTCCACCACCCCAATGCCACCAGAGCTCGTGCCGAACCATGGTTGGAAATGGCACTCCAAGATCACACCCAGAACCTATAAATGATGGTAGGGTCTGTACATATGGAAATAACCAAAATCCTAGGTACCTAGCTCGACTGGACACATAGCTCATCCACCAGGATCTGGCAAACTTTGGACACCGTCTATGGATGTCCACATTACTCCAAGCCTAGTACATGGGGAACTAACAACCCCTGTCTGTGGAGGAACTCAACACACTCATGGGCTAGCTTTGCCAGACCATGCCTTTCTTCCCCCTCATGAACCCGGAGACTCCCGTCCCATCTCCATCCTTCCGACTCTGGCCACCAATAGTCCAAGTTCCTCATCCACAACTCCATCCACTCACACGCATCGATCTACTGAGCAGGGGCACCACCATGACATTGGACTACCTCAGGGAGTCCAATGTGGACCTGGAGAACATGCTAGAAAAATTAGGGATGCCAAAGACAAAGACCTTCCACATACAGGAACCCCTGGATATAGAGTTCAAAGAGCAGTCATGAGAAATGCTTATAGTTCTGTGCCTCAAAAAGCTCATAAGTTGCAAACTCGATCTCCGAGTGCACTCATTTCCAAACTCAAAAAACTCAGCAGTGACTCTGTTTCCTTTAGTGGGTATGTTGAAGCCAACCCTAGTGAGCAAGAGTAATGGAATCAAAAGGAAGGCTCCAACCTAAAACCCCCTGTTAATGAATTTCATAATATGGCATGCTAGGGGAAAATAGTGTTGAATTCCATAGGCACTGTGCATCTATGGTGAAGCTCTGTAACCCTGCCATGCTCGTCTTGCTGGAGACTAGAACGGCATACCACAAACACCTCACTGTTGAGCTCAAGTTTGATGCTCAATTCCAATCCCCTGCTGTTGGCCAGTCCGGTGGGATTGTGCTTATGTGGAACGATGATCTGGTTATGCTAGAGGAAGTAGCCACTACTCTACAGGGGGTACATGTCATGGTCAGGGTATTCCATTCATCCACTAAATAGATTTTTCTGCTATATATGCTAGTAATTGTGTTAATAATAGAAATAAACTCTGGAACACACTAGAGGACATGGCTTATGTCTAGGGGTAGTTGGCTTGTTGGTGGGGGGGGGGGGGTTTCA
>AWOL01S0014580.1:142002-164249 GCA_000715115.1 Nicotiana otophora
GGGGGGGGGGGGGATTCAATGAACTCCTAAAAGCCAGGGATAAGTTTAGGGGTATAACTTGAGCACTAATAGAAGCAACAGATTCTGGAAATGCTTGAACAGTTGCAAATTAGTTGATCTAGGTTTTAAAGCTTCAAAATATACTTGGTCCAATAAAAGATACACTAACATGCAAGACCTAATCCTAGAAAGACTTGATAGGTGCTTTGTAACTGATGATTGGATAGAGGAGTTTCCTGAATCAACTGTTACTCATCTTTCTAGGACCCACTCTGATCATTGCCCTCTTCTTTTAAGTTTAATCCATCAAAGTCAGAGCAGGGCCACCTTTTAAGTTTGAATATATGTGGAGCAACCACCCTCACTTCCTTCCTCTTGTGAAAGATAGTTTTGCAACCAATATTGATATCCTGAAAGCTACCTCTATTTTTACCAGTAGGGTGGCTGATTGGAATAAGCATGTCTTTGGCAACATTTTTCATAGGAAAAGGCAGATCCTTGCTAGACTTTTTGGCATCCAAAAGTCCAATGCATACCCCTTTAGTACCTTCCTTCAGGAGCTTGAAGCCAAGCTCGCATGATTTCTCTGTCATTCTTAGGAGTGAATGAGATTTTTGGAAGCTTAAATCCAAAATTAATTAGTTAAGTGAAGGAGATGACAACACTAAATTCTTCCGCATATCCACACTTAATAGAAGAAGGAGGATTAGGATCATGTCTTTAAAAGATAAAGTGGGGAACAATATTGAGTATCCCCATGACATTAAAGACTCAATCCTTAACTACTTCACTAAGATCTATACCACTGAACACCATAGCTCAATTCTGAACAAGATCCACATTACTGATAGCGCTAATGTCTTGACTATCAGGGAGTAGAGCCCATTGACTCTACCCTTAGGCTCTCTGAGATCAAGTGTGCCATGTTCTCCTTCAATGCCATGAAGGCACCTGGGCCTGATGGCATTCACCATTTTTTCTATCAGAAGTACTGGCACATAGTTTATGGCAAGGTAATACAATTCTTCCACACTATCTTCTCCGTTTGTATATTCCCTCCTGAAGTAAACAAACCAACCTCTGCCTTATCCCAAAGTGCCCTAATGCCACAATGCTGAAAAACTTCAGGCCAATAGGTTTGTGCAACACCTTGTATAAGCTGATCACCAAGATCATTATCAATATAATCAAACATATGGTTTAGAACATTATTGGCCCTACTCAAGATAGTTTTTTAGCCAATAGAAGGGCTGCCGATAATGCCACTGTGGTCCAATGGTACATTACCCACTTCCAAAACATGAAAGGTAAGAATTCTAATATGATCCTAAAAGTGGACTTAGAGAAGGCTTTTGATAGGTTATAATGGTCTTTCATCAGAGAACCCCTCCTCCTCTTCAACTTTCCCACTAAACTAACCACCTTAATCATGTCTTGTCTCACTACAAGCTCCATCTCCATCCTTGTCAATGGTACTCAAACTGAATACTTCAAGTCCAGTAGAGGCATTAGGCAGGGGGATCCCATATCACCCTATTTGTTCATCATATGCATGGAAAGGCTTTTCAAAAATATTGACAATGTTGTAACTGATAAGGATTGGTTCCCTATTAGCATCAGTAGGGCCCCCCAGAAAATCTCCCACCTGTTCTTTGCTGATTATCTCACTATGTTTGCCAAAGCCAATAAGAGAAACTGTGAGACAATCTTATCCATCTTAGGTAATTTCAATGTTGTATCTGGGGAAAAAGTCAACCTTCAGAAATCTAAAGTGATCTTTTCTTCCAACTGCTAGGAAGAGTGTGCCACAACATGCAGTGCCATTTTAGGTATCAAAGATGCCAGGGACTTTGGGAAATACCTAGGTTTTCCCATCTTCCACAGAAGGCCTAGGAATAGTGACTTCCAATTCATCCTAGATAACCTCAACAATAGAATGGCAGGGTGGAAAACCAAGTTCCTGAACATGGCTGGTCGAACCACTCTGGCCAAATCTTACCTTAGTAGCATTCCAAACCATATAATGCAATACATCCAGTTACTTTCCCATATTACCAACCAGATTGACAAAATTTATAGGAATTTTATTTGGGGTACAACTCCTTCAAAAAGGAATCTACACATGGTCAAGTGGTCTACTATCACCAAACCAAAAAATAGGGGAGGGTTGGGCCTCCAACAGGCCCATCTAAAGAACAAAACATGCCATACCAGTTTTTCTTGGAGACTCTACAATAACACTACCTCCATCTGGGCTAGGTTGCTTATGGGAAAATACTGCAGTGGAGGAGGGAACGAGGCTAAGGCTAATACTAGGACCTGGAAATGTATTCAGGAGGGCTGAAAGATATGCACTAGTTGCACTAGATGGGTGGTTCGCAAAGGGGATAGGGTTAGATTCCTTACTGACACATGGCTTCCCAAAATGCAGCCACTAGATAAAATCATTAATGGTCCATGGCACCACAGTGACATGAACACCAGGATAAATGAAGTGTACTATAATGGGGTTTGGGATTTCACCTTCATTCCTTACCCAATCCCCCATGACATCAACATCATAATCCAAAACACTTTCATCCCCACCTCCACCTCTGTTGAGGACAAACTAATCTGGAACCTTAGCCTGTTTAGTACCAAATCAGTCTACTCCTTCCTTGATGCACTAATGCACAATGACACTTCTCATGAAGACTATTACAGCTGGATTTGAAAACCAAAGACCCCCAATAAGATTAAGTTCTTTATATGGCTCATGCAGCAGAACAATCTGCCTACAAAAAACCACTTACACCATATAGGCCTGAGAATTAATCCTAACTGCTACTTCTGTGATTCTGCCATAGAAGACATAAACCACATCTTCTTTGAATGTGCTAATGTCAAAGGGTTCTGGCAGCAATTGTTGCACCAGTGCAACCATAAGCCTAACCTTAGTGTCAATCCCTTTTCTATTCCAAACTGGGAAGACACATGCCATAGGCTTCAAAATGTGGAATACAATGCTTGCATCAAATGGAAACAGCAATTGCCTTTTCTGCCTCACTAGGAACTCTAATATCTTTGAAAAGAAAAGAAATCACATTAATATGCACCAAACAATTGCAAAGACTGTTGAATACCACCATGTCGCAGCCACATCTAGGCATGTTATAACCACAACCACCTTATACCTGAAGTGGAAACCACCAGATAGGGGCTTCTATAAGTTGAACACTGATGGGGTTGCATGCCTTAACATAGGAAAATGGGGGTATTAGGGGGTATTCAGAAACAATAGGGGTGACTGGGTTTTAGGCTTCGTGAGGGGGCTCCCAAACACTGATAGTCTTAGGGCAGAGCTTCAAGCCCTATGGATGGGGCAAAAAATAGCTCTCGATCAAGGCTTGTCACCTATTGTGATTGACACTGACTCTGAAGTGGTGCTGGAAATGTTAAAGCATGGTAACTTAACTCACAACCCCATAATTTCTGAATGCATGTATGTGATCGAGCAGCTGGTGAACCCAGTCATAGGCCATAGCTATAGGGAGTTATGACTATAGCTATAGGGAGTAGAACCAAGTGACGTACCTCCTCGCAAAGGAAGGAGCTAAGAAGGAAGTTTTTGACAAGACCTAATTTTTGGCAGTTCCTTGGTGTTTGCAAATGATGCAGTGTAGGCAAACATCTTAGAAAGTGTTTTTGAAAGGAAAATTAATGTTTGTAATATATAAACAATGGTAGACGTTGATGACAATCAACAGGGACCTCATCCTCCCATATAATGATGTAATTTTGTGAATGTTTAATCATATAAGTATCCCGTTAACCAAAAAATTACTAGCTCGGCCCTGGCACATATATAAGCTCACATATGTTCCCTCCAAAACTCTAAACAAACATGAAAATCAGCAAACTTGAGGTAACAAAATTGAAGAATGATACAGTACATGCCATTGTTCAGAGCATGCTCAAACTCAAGATCATTAGCACAACTCCATGCACATCTCATTATCAATGGTCTCCACAAAGACCCACTTCCTTCCACAAAGCTTATAGAGTCATATGCCCAAATGGGTTCACTTAAAACTTCAAGACTCGTCTTTTACACTTACCCAAATCCAGATCCTTTCATGTGGGGTGTCATAATTAAGTGTCATGTTTGGTATAACTGCTTTCAAGATTCCATTTTTCTTTATCATAACATGCTTTATCATAGTACTCAATCAAATAGCTTCATTTACCCTTCAGTCTTGAGGGCTATTTCTGCAATTGGTGATGTGGGTATTGGCCAAAAAGTTCATGGAAGGATTTTGAAATGTGGGTTTGAGTCTGATCCTATTGTTGAGACTGCATTACTGAGTATGTATGGTGAGCTTGGATGGACGGTTTGTGCGCGCAAAATGTTCGATGAAATGTCTGTGAGAGATGTTATTTCGTGGAGTTCGATTGTTTCGAGCTATGTAAGGAATGGGAAAGTTAGGGAAGGGTTGGAGGTATTTGGAAATTTGGTTAAGGAAGAGGTTGAGATTGATTCTGTGGCTCTGCTTAGTGCTGTTGAGGCTTGTGGTGAGTTGGGTGTATGGAGACTTGGGAAGTCTGTTCATGGTTATATATTGAGGAAGGGTATTCAGGGTGATGGGTCTTTGACGAACTCGCTTGTTGCAATGTATGGAAAATGTAGCGATACGTGTAGTGCAGAATCACTTTTTGACAATGCTGTGGATAAAAGTACCTATACTTGGACAGCAATGATCTCCTGCTACAATCAAAACGGTAGCTATCAGGATGCGTTAGCTTTGTTTGTTAAGATGCATGAGTCTGATGTGGAATACAATGAAGTTACTCTTATGGCTGTTTTATGTTCTTGTGCTAGGTTAGGTTGGCTAAAGGAAGGGAAGTCGATACATGGATTTATACTTAGAAATGGTTTAGATTGTGACGATGATCTTCTAGGCTCAGCCTTGGTTGACTTGTATGCAAACTGTGGCAAGGTAAGCGATTGCCACAAGGTATTTGATACATCCCAAGACAGACGTATTGTGTCGTGGAATATGCTCATATCAGGTTATGTACAGGAAGGATTGTCTGAGAATGCATTGACACTTTTTGTGGATATGTTAAGAAAAGGAATACTGCCGGACTCATATACTCTGGCAAGTGTTCTCTCAGCTTCTGGAGATATTGGGTTTTCTGAATTTGGGTGTCAAATTCATAGCCACGTTATTAGGACTGGCTTTTCAACTGAGGAGTTTGTCCAGAATTCCATGATTGACATGTACAGCAAATGTGGACTTGTGGATTGTGCATTCTTGATATTCAAGGACACACAAGAAAGAAGTGTTGTGACTTGGAATTCAGTGATGTGTGGACTTTCACGAAATGGTTTCTCTCGTGAAGCTATCAGTCTCTTTGATGAGATATACTCAAACTCGAGCAAAATGGATGAAGTGACTTTCTTGGCTGCAATTCAAGCATGCTCGACTATAGGTTGGCTGGAGAAGGGAAAATGGCTTCACCACAAGTTAATCACCTTCGGTGTGAGGCACGATATGTATGTCGATACTGCTCTGACGGACATGTATGCTAAATGTGGAGACCTCCTAATGGCTCGAAGAGTTTTCGACAATATGTCGGGAAGGAGCATAATATCTTGGAGTGCCATGATAGGTGGTTATGGAACGCACGGTCAAATCGATGCTGCCATCTCACTCTTTCATGAAATGGTAAATAGTGGAATAAAACCGAATGACATCATTTTAACAAATATTCTATCTGCTTGTAGTCATACTGGTTATCTGGATGAAGGGAAATATTTCTTCAACTTGATGATTAACTTAAACATTGAGCCCAAACCCGAACATTTTGCATGTCTAGTTGATCTTCTGAGTCGAGCTGGTGATATAGATAAAGCCTACGAAGTCATCACTTCGATGCCATTTCCTGCAGATGTTAGCATTTGGGGTGCCCTAGTAAATGGATGTAGAATTCACAAGAGAATGGATATTATTAAGATGATTCAACAAAGGCTTGAAAACATGCAAACAGATGATACTGGATACTATACCTTATTATCGAACATATATGCAGAAGGGGGAGAATGGAATGAAAGTAGGGTGGTGAGGTCAAAGATGCATAGTTTAGGTTTAAGAAAGGTTGATGGATATAGTATGATCGAAGTTGAGAAAAGAATACATATTGGTAAAGCAAATGATACATACTCATTCTCAAATAGGGAAATCTCCAGCTTATGATTTTCCATGGTTTTGGAATTAAAGAACTGATTAGCCTGGGAAGATGCAATATTCATACAGGCTCTGAACTGGAAGTGATTGTTGATCCGACAAAAGCTGGCTAAGAGGGATAGCTTTGTTTCGGTTCATCAGGAGACTATCTTCAACGGCTTCCTAAGGTTAAACTATGCCTGCTATGGAGCTCGCTACTATCGTTCTCTTTTTGTCAAGTAGCTATTCTTATGGATAGAGCAAAAACTTGATACAGGGCCGACTTTTCAACTCCAACCGTGGCATTCAGACAGCACTATGCTAAATGAGACTGTCCTGATGACAACTATGAAACTCTCAAATCATATGAAGCCAAATCAAGAAAGATGAGAAATGGAATGAAATGCATGTTTTACCCGACACTAAGATGCAAACAAAAATGGAGATCAAAGAGAAGAGTCCATAATCCACTTTCTGATGCGGCATGGAACCATGGCTTTCTACTTGAAACATTGATAAAACCTGACTAAACACAACCTTGCTGTGTCTTCTGACTAGTTGCTGCAAGTGTGAAGCCAATGCTAGCAATGCTGTTGCGGTAAACTTGCTGGTTGTCAGGTGATTTTATTCCATTAAGTGGTCAGCACAAATCTCTCTTAGACCTAAAGCAGATTCTCCATATGGTAAACAACTCAATTGTTACAAAGGTGGTGCCAAAGGCGGATGAAAGATTTAAATTTGATGGGTTCAACTTTTAGGTTCTTAGCACCGGATCTAGTACACTTTTGAAACTATGGGTTCAGAATTTAATATTTTTCGTATTTTAGTGATTTTTCACATATGTACACCCCTAGTAAAAAATTCAGGGCTCAGTTTAACCCATTGGTTATTACACTACATAAGCCTATGTCATTATTTCTGTATTTTACTCTTCTTGTGCTATTTTTCCTTGAGAATTTTAAGGCATTGGCTAAGACAATTTCAAATGGTGTACAATATCAGTTACATCAACGAAATTATGTGTAATAAACTCTTATTCTATACAAATTTCTAAGTTAGCACTTAATAATTTGCTTTCAAAATTGTCAGAGATCTGCCTAGCATGTTGTCTTTTTTTGGTTTCACACCCGATGTCCGATACTCGCTTTGGGACTCGATTAATCTGGATTCGCACGGGGAATTCCTACTTCGGGGGGGGTAAACCGCCCCCTACCAAGCTTGTCGCTCAACTTGTGCCAGAAAGTGAATGGCTAATCTCAAATTCTCAATCAGCTCAATGTAGTAGACAGAAACTCATGCTCAAGTGAAAAAGGTTTATTATTGGTGTTATTGTTACTATTACTACTACTAGCCATACAATACTATTACCCTTTGTTGATTACCTCAAATCTGCTAGTTATTGTTGGGAAAAGAGACGGTGAAAATCAAAACTTGAAACTCCTAGATATTGAATTGGTGTTATATCAGTAAGCTATTACACAATTCTCTTAAAAGTTGGAAAAAAACATCTAAAAATATCCAAATTCAATTTATAGGTGTGTTTGGTATGACGGAAATGTTATCCATGAAAATAAGGAAAATGACTTTTCTCACTTATGGACGGAAGTTATTTTTCTGGAGAACTACTTTGACATTAAAATTCATATTGCTTGTCCCAAGTAATACTTAAATATTATTATTTATATTTGTTACTCAAAATTTTATCAAAACACTACGATTTGTGAATTTTTTTTTTATTTTTTTAAAAATATTTTTTTTTTCAATAAGTATTTTCCACTAATGACCGAATAAGGAAAAAAGATTTCCAAAAATATATTTTCCAAGTACAGACTTCCGTCATATCAAACACACACGTAATCTTTTGGATTCTTCTGATGATCCACACCTTTGGGCTTTGGACACAAATCAATTACGTATCAGCCACACAAAGAAGTGGACAAACTGCGAAACTACAAGCTATGTCCATTTATAAGTAGCTCATTACAAAAATTGGCCAATTCATAAAATATTATTAATATTAGTCAATTAGCTATTTGTAACGAAAAAATATCAAATTTTTGCTTTCTTTTGAGTGGGTATTATTAGAATGGATTGAGTACATCTTAAGGAGTTTGAATCTCAATTTTGGGATAATTTGGTGAAGTTTTGAGGTGGTTTGAATTGAAAATTCGAAATAAAAACTGAACATGAAAAAAAATGATGTGTATCACATATGTAGCATATTTGTATCAATTGTGTATCACATATGTATATCCATGTATAATTGTGTGTGAGATACATGCGTGATACATGTTTGATACATGTGTCATGTGTCGCAGAAGAATTTTTTGAACTCGATTTAATTACGAATTTTGATACAAAACCAGTCCAAATCACCATCAATCTTCCTCAAATTTTGTATATTGACTTATTTATATGTTTTCAATGAATTTCAACTATACCCATTGAAAAAGTTCCTTTTTTGCTTAGATTTTTGGAATATTGTATATTTTGTTTTGTATTTCATCACCTTATTTGCTACCTCATCCATGAATTTTCTTTTCCATCTTGCACCTAATGTTGCTAATCACGCTTAAAAATATGGAAGGTGATTTTTGCATGTGGTTTTTTGAGAGAAAGAAATATATGTACTTGGCTAGTTTTGGTAAGTCTATGACTAATGGCTAGAGGTCGGTAAGTTAGACTTATTTGGAACATTTGTGTAAGTTTCCCACCAAACAATGGGCAAACGTGGTAGTACATTGTCCAACCTAGTACTTTGTAGGCCCAAACAGGAAATCTATTTGAGACGAGACCACTGATGTCTCTATTATTTGTTGCCTAACAAAAAACAAGAAAGAAAATACAAACTCATTCAACTCCCACAAGTATAGTTTAGGGAGGATAGTGTGTACGCCGACTTTACCCCTACCCTGAGGAGGTATAGATGCTGTTTCCGAATGACCCTCGACTCGAGGATAAATAGAAAACAATCTAATATCAACAACAATAGCCAAACAAAATGATAACTATATAAGAACCAGAAAAATAGATGAAAGAAAGCACTAGCAATAGCATCAAGCAGTGACCACGACAAGATACTAGAAAACCAAAGCGGGAGATAGTAAATTAGAAAGAGATTAGTTAGCATAAGGAACAAAATTACTTGGTGGTTAAATTGAGAATGATGTTATCCAAATCATTTCTCTTTTAGAAAAATAAAATAAAGAATCTATTCTCAAATATAATCTTTGGCCTCTTTACAGTAATAATAGCATTTCTCATGAGATCAAATGGCCAAATCTCATGGGAATTAGATGTTAAGATTGAGGAAAAAGCATGTGGAACCAAACAACACCACTGAATAGCATTAATACACAGCTAAAGAAATGCTGTATAAATACACAAGACATTATGCAGCAGCATCTGCTGAATACAAGGTCAGTGATCCAATGTAAGAAACATAATAATGGGGGCTCCAAATTATGGAGCAAACAAAGACATGTACAAAAACAATCCCCATATAGCTAAAAACTCACTCCTGAAACTCATAAACAAAGCTCCCTAAATCCGTTAAATGTCATCTCTATAAATGATGAATCGATAATATTACAACCTCATTTTTGCCTGTGTTTAAGTTAACAGAACAGCCGGAGGATTACCTGCAGGGCATCTTTGCCTCCGCGGGCGCCTAGGTGTTTTTCCCCACCCTGTTAGGTTTTTATCCTCCAAACTGGCTTCAATGTTATTAAGTTGGTGTATTAGTGGAGAGCTCGTTGTGGTGAACACCGTTGCAGGGGTGGTGACCACAACCGTTTTCCGCCTTCCCCTAGCACCTCCGTTTCTCGTCCCGTTCCTTCTAGTCAAACCGCAGTTCCAAGTATGGCCCGTTGCTCTCATCAACCCTCCGAATGTCTGAATGTCTTCGGTCACCTCATGCCTTGACAATGAAACTAGACCGGGAAGTATATCCCTTTGGAAATCCCTCCGCTGCCTTCCCCTCCTTGCTTGCCCTCTTCGGGGTCGGGTTGTTAGTGAACTGGCCCCTCCATTTTCCACTGTTTGGACTTCAGGAACAAAAGGCTTTGGCATGTAATCTTCCTCCTTCGTTTCTGTTAGTCGCAATGTCATTTCCTCAAAGTAATCTATTTCCTTAGAACCACAACGTGCAACCATCATGCCATCAAGCTCGGCTGCACAAGAAGAGACCACATCGACAAACCATCGTAGGGATTCCAGAGGATCATCGGATGGATCATTGCATGTTTCCTTTACGGGGATGCATTGATTGGACGATGAGATGGCAACTATAGCTTCTGCTGCAGTCCTGAGAAATTCTTCCTCCGTGTGCTCAGGTTTATCGTCAGGCAGCTGCAAAGATGCTTCACGTTGCTTGTCTTCTTCTCCAGGGAAATTGTCTTGTTCAATGTCCATAACTACAGGGACTTCCAAATCTATATCCAGAATAGTCTTCACATTAGCCTTATTGCTTTCAGCAGAAACTGGTTCTTCATCCTCAGTAATACATGAGTTCAAATCAAAGTGATTCTTGATGTTGGTAGTTTCCGTCTCCATAACTTTCTCAGTAACAATTGGTTCTGCAGCAGAAGGTTTCTCGGGCTCAACCTCAGAAAGGTCACAAGCTATGTTAATGTCAATGACCATACTCCTCCTTTGATGTCTAATACTCTCTCTCTTGGGAGAGGAACAAAGAGTAGCAGAAGTGGAAACAAGTGATGATGACTCATTTCTGGAAGCAGAGGGAATGTCAAGGATTGGAACACCAAGAATTTTTCTTATATGCCGCGTCTCCCCCACTTCTTTTGCGGTCTTCATGTGGTGATCTTCAGAAGCTGATGGATCAATCGGTGTATGGCAAAGAGGGCTTGAGTAGGCCTGGACAAAGCCAGAATTTGTTGAAGTTTCACCTATCCTACTATCGATGCCCTCATTTTTACCATTTGCTTTAGCTTTAAGCCATGGCAAAACTGTTACCGGATCTTGAGGCTCTCTTTTTTCATCACCAAACTCAACACCTTGCCTAGGATGTTCCTCACTGAGTGCACTCTTTGATAGTACATTTAAGTCGAAACCTTTTCCAGATGTCACAACATCCGTATTGTTAGAGCTAATGAGAAAATTCTCACATGCATTGTTAGAGCGCTGAGACCTAAAATGGTCCCCCTTAATATGGTTCAAAGAATCAAAAGCAACTGTAGGAAAGTGAATTGGTGAGTCTTTGGTCCCAGATGAGGATCCATGGTAAAAACCATTACGGATAGGATGCAACCTAGAATTGCTGTTCACGTGCCAATTGTCGCCAATTTGGCTTTGAGATGACTGTGAACCCTTACCAGCTACTGCAGAAGAGTTGAAGAATGAGTTTGCATGCATTGAGGATAACCTCTGAGTAAAGCTACCATTTGACTTCTCCCACGGAGAGACGGAGTGTGGCCACAAACTGCTAAATTCGGAGGAACTCGGACATGGATATGGACTAGCCATCTTGGAAGTAACAAATGGTTCACCATGAGTATAATTGGACTGCTCGCCATTTCTGTGAGAGATATCTAAACTATGACCTGCTCTATCTTTCCAAATGCCATCCTTACTATGGTGAATTGGATGAACTCCCGACGGTTGACAGGCTTTGTTAATCATTACTGTTGCTTGATGGGAAGCTGCAGGTATCTTCTCTTGTTCAAGACCTCTCGGAAATGAAGCCGAGCTACCTTTGGTGTTACCTGCAAATTGAAGCAAACCTCTTATATATCATCACAGAAATCAAGAAACAAGGAACCTCTCTCTCTCTCAAAAGTAACTAACTCAAGGTAGGTACAAATGAACTCCGGAAGTTGCTAAACTCAAGTAAGATACAGAAGTTTTGAAAGGAATTGTTACCTGTTTCATATGCCGATGCCAACCACTCCCTCTCGTTGCTTCTACTGTCAACATATACGTTACTTAAAGAGTCATTCGGGCGTGCACAATTGGAATTCCAAGGCAAAGTAACAAACGGCGGATTTGACCTAGCAGAAGCATTTATGCTTCTAGTTTCTTTATGATTATTACCATAACCAAGAAATGCAACTGGACGGGTGGCTTCGTCAAGCTGTGCTGGTTCATTTAGATCAGCCAACCCAATAGAGCTTCTCAAACACGAATTGGATGCCGAAGCATCTTTTCCGCAATCACTCTTTGCACCACCACCAAGAAACAATTTTGCTCCACTCTCTCGGGCAACTATATAATTTCCATTAGCAGGATAACTGGGAAATGAAGATCCTACATTATCTCGCAACGGCTCATTTTCCTCTGTATCTATGTATTCATCAGCTGGAAGTTGAAGATCAAACAACTTTTTCCGGACCTTCAAGGGCCTAGTCTCCAAAATATCAGAGGTTTTTGAAGAATAACCGTTCTGCAATTGAACTCGACCAGACTGTACACCATTTCCTTTTGAAGAACTAAAGGGAGAATTAACAATTTCAGTACCAGATGTAGATGGTCTAGTATAACTGGAATTTTCCAAGGAGAAGTTTGTTATGTGCCATTTCCGAGCATCTTCAGACGGTACTTGAGATCCTAGATGACTAGATGAACACGATGGCTCCATCGATGAGCGAAGTTTATGCATTCCCTTCCTTCTAATTTCGTCCATCATGTCCCTCTGAATTCTGTAAAGGCGATGAAGTTCCACCACCTACAACCAAACCTTTGCATAAGTATATTTTTGTATGCCGGTTGAAACAAAGCAAAAAAGGGCAATAAAAATTTCCAATTAAATTTTTTCTGTAAAGGCAAAAAGTCAAGATTACCTGATTCTTGAATATGGCCTCGTGTTCAAGCATCTTCTGCTTCAGAATGCCCTTATCATATCCTGGATATGCATCAGTTATAGTCCTTGACGTGAAACCATTACAATATTGACCGTTCGGTAAGGTCTTATCTCCATAAAATAGGGGCCAACTGCTGCTATTAGAGTCCTCATTAAGATCCCTCATAGAGTAATAGCTTGGTAAGTAGCCTTTACAGTGCACTTGTGTTCCCATTCCTGACAAGTTAGGAATCAAGAATTTAATTCAAAACAAGCAGTTTATTCTGAATAAACTTCAAAACTGTTCTAAAAGGATGATCACAAGAAAACAGAATTAAGATATTCAGTCTATCTATTTATGCACATATGATCCCAACACATAACAGCAAACACCAACGGCATTACAAACTCCAGTAGGCATTAAGTAAAGCACGTTAATATTGAGAGGGTAAACATATTATTATGTATCTTTTAGTATGTGACGGAGCTAGTTAAAATCAACCAAAAACTGGAAGCATAGATATGTATATTAGAGAGTAAAGGTTTTAGGATACCGCACGTTTAGCAAAGTGAAAGTTAAGTGAGAGTAGATGGGATTTTGGTATCTAAATGCAGATAATTCCAATATTCAAATTTAGTCGTCTAGGAGAATGAAAACATAACAGGAGCGAAAAGGAGGAGTGCTATGGGAGTGTGATATGATAAGAAGATACTAACAAAATGAAAGTCAATTTCTATAGAATGGCTTCGGGAAAAAACATAAAACTATAGAATGGCTATGAACAAGTAGCACACAAAGATGATAAGGGAGATATCCTAAGATGGTTTTGCTATATCCTACGTAGACTTAGCTAAAAACAAAAAAGCATTGATGTAGGCAACAATACTAGTAGCAATTATGTTCGTGTTTATGAGAATTCGATATTCTCTAATTTTAGAGAACCCTTACTTTGTCTCGAAAGACATACATTTTGCCAACTAGTGGATATGTTCATTGATGGGCCTACCCTAAACAAAAATAAAAATATCAGGGCGCCTTGAAAAATTGATGAAGAGAAGATCAAACGCATAGATATTGTCCTGAAGAAGAATCTTTCAGTTATATTTTTCCACCATAAAGGGAAAAAGCAACTATTCTGCTTCAAGTATATCTATCAAAAGCTAACTTCAATGACTTTCCCTTTACGTTAATCACCAATTAATGCTTTGTCAGCATTCGCAAATGATTGATTGAATAGATTACAAATTAAAGATTCCGGGTCAGCACATGCAAGATTATCTCCAGGTGTAGAAGATTTTGCCTGCATTGTCTCAACCTGTGCACTTCTCTTTTATACCATTTCCTAAGCTTAACATGAGACAATTCTTGGACACTCGGTCATATAACTTTTGTCCACCAAGTAAAATGATCCCGAAGGGACCTATAAAAGTTATTCTTAGAAACCTGACCACGTCAATTATAAAAAGACAAATTGCATCAAAGCAACCCGAGTATTACACACACTCTGCACGATTCTCATCATCAACACGCGGAAAAACTCGAGAAGTTTTCACACTCTTTCAGAAACCAAGATATACGACTTGCATATACTTTTTCAATCACTCCTTTGTCAAATTTATGTGCACACGCACCCCATGAAAGCAGTACTCTAACCACTGAGTTAAGTAGGCCATTTATCATTTCCCAACAAAACCCATTGAAAACACGTCCTCAGTTCGGATTGCAGGCTGCAACTCGCCTGCATGAAGCAGGAATAGCTAGTAATCGCTGATCAGCCATACGGCGGTGAATTCGTTCCCGAGCATTTCAAAACTTAAAAACTAATTGCTCCCTATAGCACACAGAAACAAGGAATCACAATGTAGAGTCCAAGGATAGCAGAGGAAACAAACAAGATAACAGACTGCGACCAAGATTACAATTAATCTGGAAATTTGTCTCTAAGCGGCACTGAAATCCAAAACTCTCCAATTACCGTAATCTACTAATGAAGACAAGCAATCTTGTAATAGCAGATAAATGGGATTTTAATGTAATCCACTTTCACTATGAACTTTCTACTTGTCACATTGGAAATTTAATTAAAGCTAGTGTAGTAGGAATCAAATTAACAAAAAAAAAAAAGAGACTAATATAGGACCTTTTTTTCTAATAAAATCTCAATCTTTAACTCATGCAATTTAAACTCTTAACCCCACCTTTTCTTCTTCCTAAAAGTAATAGTTTGCCTACCTAATTCAGACAAATAATTGAATTTAAGAATATCATTGCAATAGAAACCACTTTATAAGCAATTAAAGTTCCAATCTTTTTCAATTCGAAGAGTAAATGAGGTAGCAATTATAAACACAAAAGCTAGAAAAGATCCAAAATAGATAAGCTCACCAGTAAAATCCAAGAACTTAATCAAATCTGCAATTAAAGAAATACGGTACATACCATAAGAAAAAATGTACAAACCCAATTAACCATATTGACAAAACTCATAAGTTTAGAATCCAAAACCATTAATTAAACTAAACAAAGCAAAATAGAAATATTCTGTTCTTGGGGGGGGTCTTAAAAGTCAAATAAGAATAAATCTAAAAGCAAATAACTGTATATAATAATAATAATAAGAAGAAGAAGAAGAATTTACCTCAACCCCACATCTTGAAACCAACTCTTCTCAATACCCTTTACATGGATTGAACAATGAACATAAATTGAAGTAATTCACCAACTCAAGAATCGTGATAAATTGAGTGACCCCAAAAAAAGTGGAATTAACTCAAATAATGGGAAATAAATATTTAATAATAATCATGAAACAAGTAGACAATTGAATTAAAGAAGCTTCAGATCCTAATGAAACTGAAAAAAAAAGATTGGAGATTTACATCTGATGGGGCCACACAAGTATTATTTTTTTTCTTGGTTCTAATTCTCAGAAAAAGAGAAAAAGAAAGCTCTTTTTTTTAGAGAGAGAACAAGAAGAAGAGAGAGAAAGAGACAGAAGTTGTATAAGACTTCAAAGGCTGTGTACTATATTTTTGTTAGAAAGAAAGAGAGAGAGATCCCAGATAAGAAAATCTTGACACAAACAAACAGAGGCTGCTTTGCTTTGCTTCTAATAAGAACAGTGACATGAAATTTGTCAACATCCGGTCTCCTTTTTATTCCTCTCTGCTTTTTTTCCTTCACTTATACTACTCCTTTTCTCCTTCTATGATTTCCTTATTGCTTATTTAATTAATTTTTTCTGTGTTACTGAGGAAATGAAAAAGAAATGGGGGCATTTCTAGATTCTCTCCACCTTCCTTGTTTTTGGTACAGATATTAATGAAATAAATTTAATACCCCTTACCCCTCTCTTGTCGCCTTATTTTAAACTATATAAATATAAATTATAAACTTGTCGATTTAAGGCAGAAGGTTAGTACATATTCAGCGTCTTTTTTACATACCTGTTGTATTTATATTATTCGTGTATGTTTTTCTTAGATTTTTGTTACTATCACTTATTTCTTGTGTTTCGCTTATTTTATTACCTTGTTATTGTTCTCGTTTCTTTTCATAGCTTCTCTAGTACTTTACTTTTCAATTATTGTTGTGATTATACTTGTCTTGAGCCGATGGTCTATCTGAAATAGTTTTTCTATCTTTATTAAGTAAGGATAAAATATACGTACACACTATCATCATCAGCTCCCACTTACGGGATTACATCGAGTTTGTTGTTGTTGTACTTGTATTGTGTGCAAAGGCGGAGCTAGCATATGAGGTGCGGGTTCGGCCGACCTCAGTCACTTCTGCATAAATATTGTATTTGTATTAAAAAATATTTTAAATATATATAAATATTTAATTGTGAACCCAGTAACTAAGACAAGTTATGAGTTCCATGGCAAATTTAGAATCCATATGGTATGTGCTTATTCTTGTGATATATTCGATGGTTTTATTTGAATAGAGTTTGATTAATCCTTTCGGTTATTAAATGTGACAGTTTGTGACTTTTAATTTCGTAATTAACGGACAAAATGAGATCATTATTATTTAATGGTAAAAAAGACCGAGTGCTCAACCGAAACAATGAATATATAACATGTTTCTTTACTCGTGTTGTACCACTAAATCCTAATTAATGAAAACAAATTTTTACCTTAATTTATCACTTGACTGTAATAAATTAATATGTTCAGTGTAAATAATGGGTAGTAGTGAATTTTACACTAACTCATCATTGACATCTTTTCGGAAGGATAAAACTTAAAAGTAACGCTCCATTATTTTGAGTCTTTGAAGAAAAAGTCACTAATAGTAACTAAAAATATTAAAAGAGTTAAATTTATGTATACAGGTAGTGTAAAAATTTATAGATAATCTTTATAGAAGGTAGAATTTGTAATACTTAATATAAAATAAATTATCTGTTACAACAAGTAAAGACAACAACAACAACAACCCAGTATAATCTCACTAGTGGGGTCTGGGGAGGGTAGTGTGTACGCAGACCTTACCCCTACCCTGGGGTAGAGAGGTTGTTTCCAATAGACCCTCGGCATCCTTCCCTCCAAGAACTCCCCACCTTGCTCTTGGGGTGACTCGAACTCACAACCTCTTGGTCGGAAGTGGAGGGTGTTACAACAAGTAAAGATAGTATAAAAAATTCTTTATACAATGATTGTGTATAAGTTAAGCTGATATTAAATTAAACTCATGTCTTTACGGTTTAGTTTTCTTTTGAGTTTTCAATACCTTAATTCCTCCAATATAGATATTTCAAATAGAATATTTCCTTTTAGATTGTTATTTTTAGTTCCAACCGTTAAATCATACATGTACTAGTCGATTGGTGAAGATTCCTTTGTGATCTTTATGTCTTTCTCTTATTTTTCCTTTCTTAGCTCCCGTTTGAATATAAATTTCTTTTTATTTTTTCAACAAAAAAATTAAAAATATTACATGTTCATGAAATTTGATTAGTTTTTATATAAAAAAAAATCAAGTTCCAAAAATTGGGTTTTAAGTGAAAATCCTTCTTCCACTCAACAAAACTTTAATGATTTTATCAAATAAAATGTATGTTCAAACACAACTTCAACTAAAAAAATTATTTTTCAACACCACTTCAATTTTTATTTTTTTTGAAGTTTAAGCCAAATCTATATCCAAATAATAGCTTAGTCTATTCATTTAAAGTAGTTCAACAATAAATATTTTGAGAATACAAACATACAATGATAAATGCCAAAATATTTTTGTTTCAAGTGCTAAAATGTTTTATAAGGAATGGAGCATGATTTGAGAAATCAAATTTCTGAAGCCACCTAAGAGGTTAGCTTAATGGAGTTCTCTATTACATTTAAAAGCTGAAGTAGGTATTCTTTTGCAACTTCAAATTAAATGGGTTAATTAGAGTTATTACTCTTTTAATCTATATATTATATTAAAAGCACGAAGATACTTAGCGAAATATTGTTCGCCTTTTTTACCCTTTAAAAATAAATTTCACATTAGACAAAACTGTAATTTAATAATTTTTCCTAAAATATAGGTGTTAAAAAGCAACTAAAATTTTAAGCATTAAATCTTTATTTATTTGAATTATGCATAAAGTTCTAAAATTTAGGACCTTAAAATTTGTTAAATATTTCAATTTACGTGTATCCTTTCCTTATTTGAACCCTTCCACGTTAAATATTTTAGTATTATAACTTTAGAATTAAATTATTTCATTTATTAAAATATGATATTAGTTAAATTAGTCAAGATGAAAAATGTCAGATCAAATTTTTTATTCTTTGAGAGTAGAATGCTTAGTAGAAAAAATTATAGTTGCAGTTAAAATTATAAAAATTTGTGATGAGCTAATATTTACAATTTGAATAATGAAAAATAAGCTATCTCATTTAATGTTGAGGAAAAAACAATCATGTGTTTAAATTAAGTTACCTTTAATGTTGAAAAGAAATAACTAAAAACAAATAACTAAACTCTTAGCATCTAAGAACTTTTTGTGGCGCAAGATTCTTTTCTTTTTTGAGATCAAACATATTATTTAATACTCTATTCATTCCAAAAATAATAGCACTATTTCTTTTTTAATTCGTTTATAAAATTAATAATACTTTTAAATTTAAAAATAATTAAATATGAATATTTTATTTTATCCATAATGACAAACTTTTATAGTCACTCAAATATTTTGGTATGTGCAAGATAACAAGTTTAAAAAGTCTTTCATTCCTATTTTCTTAAATTTCGTATCCAGTTAAACTAAATTAAAGAAGATGGCTAATATTAATCTAATTCTTTAAAGGTTTTGTATTCATTAATTATACGCGCAAAGCGTATACCCTAAGATTAGCATTATAAAAGTGATAGGATACTTTGCATCTTAATGTTTTTACGTTACACCTTCAAATTATTGGCTTACGCGTGTTAGTCTTTCTAATTATGTACATCTAAGTTGTAAATGCTAGTGCTCTCCTTTAATAGTAAGAACAAATTTAATTATACAATTTGTGTAATGAAACTGAGGCTTGCTCAGATGTCTTATCAAAAAATCATGCATTTTATTGTGTAAAAGTAGTTAAATTCCAATACTTGTAACTATGCTTGCTGAAGAAAAAAAAACCTAGTTTTAGTGTGATAAAAATGTAATATCATGCAAAAATATTGTAGTAGTTAATATCTTGATATTAATATCATGCTATGTACAATTGAAATGCTCAAAGATCATAGAATCTTAAGATAAGTAGCTAGCCTTTAGACATAGATTCGTTTGAAACTTTAAAAAAAAAAATTAAGTTGTATTGTGAAATAGTTTTTGGAAATCGAAGTTATGTTAGAGATGCGATTTACTTGAAAAACAATTGATGTTTTGTGAGTGAAAGAAAGTTAAAAAAAATTTAAAAGCTAACCAAATCCATGAATAAATAATATTTTTAATTTTGTTTTTTAAAAAAAGTCAAAATTTATGGCAAAACGGGAGCACAAAGTCATCCTAAGTTCATGTCTGCATAACAGTTGAACAACAAAGACAACCAACTTGATAAACCTTCTAAACTAGTTGTTAATCACAATTCACAAGAATAGTATTTTTAATAAATCTAGAGTATTAATGGGGTTCAATTAATTTTTTTGCCTTTTTAAGTGTTGTTTCAATTATCTAAATATACTTAATTTGGTGTTGTAGCAGAGTACTAAGATATCAGACAAACGTGGGACCCACTGTCGCTGTGGGTAGGATGAGGTTTCTAAAAAGGTTTTCTTTTTCTTTCTTCTAGGGCTTAGGAATTTGTTAAAATGCCCTCAGGATTTAGGTATATTTACTGAAGTAGGGAGGGGAAAAGGAAAAAAACAAAAAAAAAGGGTACATTTGATTATTTTGATTGGTCTATACTAAGTTAAAGTATAATTTGTAAGCTTTTGGCTAGCTGTCCTGTCCTGTACTGTGTAATAAAAAAAGCAAGTACAAAATACCATTAGATTTTGACGTACCAATATGGTATTTTGTAGCAGCACAGTTTTATTTTTTCTCCGTCCATTCAATATTCACACTACTCGCTTTAAAGTCTGACTAATCCAAATTCGGGTCGAGAAATTTCACTTTAAAAATAAAAATCTCCATATTAGAAGAGACTTTATTTTCAAAACTCGAAATCAAAACAACCAATTAATAATGAGGGAGTACTTGTACTTACTCCTCTACAACTTTCTTTGGTGGTGTTGCAGCATAGCCTCACAAGGACTTGTAAGAAAATCCCAACACACACCAAAAGAAGAAGAAAAAATAGTTTGAGGAAATTATTAATTTTGGAAAATCGTACCATCAGTGGACCCCCTTTTATATATTAAGTAGACGTTTGGATATATATATTTAGCTGAAATTTTTAAAAGAAATATTAATTTTTAATTTATTTGAAAAAAAGTAAAATTTTGTTAATGAAAGAAAATATTTTACCGAAAAACTAGCCTAAACTAATTTTTGGAACATTAAAAAAAAGATTTAATTTTTTAAAAAAACTGATCAAATTCCATAAATAAATAATATTTTCAGTTTTTAAAAAATAAATAAATAATACTTATGTCCAAACGGAGCTTAATGTATTGCTATTTCAAATAGTCAAATAATTTATTCTTTGTTATGATATTTTTGTATACATTCTTTTAAATGTGCGTGTTAACTTTTGCGACTAATAGTAACTTTTGTGTAGCACTTAGATACATAAATTTCATTTTAAATTAAATTAAGAAGTCAATGTTCAATTTCCAAACGAAAATTAGTTGGTTTTTATTTCCTATTCCTGAACTATCGTTCTTTTGGGACACATGGTGTAAAATTTGTGACATGGATTTAGTAAGAATATTTGCAGCACTAAAATATTGTAACTTCAATTGCATAATATTCTGAATTACTAATAATCTTGAGCTCTATCTTAATGGAAGCTTATTAGTTATAGATTGTCTTGAAACATTAGCTTACTTAGGTAAATTAGATCAATTGATTTGATATTTAGCTAAACTATATCTTGAGCTCTAATATGATTTTCATTTACTCACACTTAGTTGGGGACCTTATTTTCTCTAAATAACTAAAATCTCCAGAGTGACTTTTGACCTAAAATATGGAGATAAAAAGGATTATCAAAGAAAAAAAGGAAATAATTAGAGTGGTTGGTTCTCATTTTAATTATAGGTACTAGGTAACAAAATTACAGCGTTGTTGATAGCGGTCAAAGTTGTTTTTTTTTTTTTCAAAAATGGAAATTAACATGTATCTCCTCAATTTATTTCAGATTAAAATTTTATAGAAATTTCAAACACATGGAAACACAAGCAAAAAAAAACTACAATTACACACATATTATTATTGATTTAATTTGATTGATAGTGTAGAACAATTTTTACACTAACAGTCCAACTTAATTTTATGTATTACTCTCAACGGTAAATTAGGAATGATTAGGAATTATAAATTTTTAAAATTCAAATTTAGGTTAGAAGTTAATAAATACTTACGTCAGTTTGAAATTAATTTTTAATAACAACAACTAATAAGATTCCACAAATCATGAAAATGATATAAAGTTGGTAGGATACAGCTCGAGCAAAAAAAGAAATGCGTACATTACCAAAACTACCCTTCCTTTTTAGCAGTGTTACATAACTTACCAACCTAAAGCTAGGTAGTCACAGTCAAATGTTGATTTCTGAATATATATATATATATATATATATATATATATATATATAT
>AWOL01S0014580.1:165119-176650 GCA_000715115.1 Nicotiana otophora
AATAAGAATATATATATATATATATATATATATATATATATATATATATATATATATATAATTACGTTATTGCTCCTATTTACTTAAGTTTGTTGATCCCTTTTGACTATTCAAACAAAATTGTTGCGGAGTTATTAAAGTAATAATTTTTATAAATTAACTTTATATAATCCAAATTGACTTTGCATCTATGTTAGACTCAAGCATATTTTGAGTCTAATAAGACTTATAACTTGAGGGGTCATTTAATTACAATGTACGACTTGTAAATTTGTAATGCAAAAATCATAATATAGGGATTGTATAAGTTATGCAGAATCTATATAAAGTTTAGAGGGTTTTCAATTTTACTAGAGGAGTTTTAATTTGTTAAGAAAACAAAAAGATATTATTTTTCTCCCAAATTATATGCTAATACGGGTGAAATTCAAAAATAGTCATATCTACCATTGATAACACGATTTCAAAAGTAATCTAAATTTAGCTACTTTTCATGTAAAGATAAAATCTGAACAAAAATACTATTAAAATTTCGGAAATATTCCAGCATAATATGCTGGAGTTCTAATTTTTTACATATGAGCTTCCAGCATAATATGCTGGAATTTTACAATGTGTTGGAGTTCCATAATAATATGCTGGAAGTTTATATGCAGGAGTTCCATAATCCCGCATATTATGCTAGAACTTTCCGTGTTCTGGATTTCCAACATAATATGCTGAAAGTTTATACGCAGGAACTTCATAATCTCGTATATTATGCTGGAACTTATCGTGTTTTAGCAAAACAATGACTATTTTTTAATGATTTTGTAAATGATGGCTATTTTTCGGTGTGAAAATTGGTACTATTTTGACTGCTAATACGTTAATGCATTTACTTCCTTCTAAAGATTACACACAAAAAAGAAGAAGAAGAAAGGCAACAACTTGACTGTTTGGAACAAACCCCATAATTCATATTAAATTATAGCACTGAAAAGTTGTCCACGAGATGTACAGTTCTGACCTCATTCCCAACTGTTTTGTTATCAAGATATCTTTATTCCTACCAAATAAAAATGACTTCACGCTCAAATTTGATAAGAGTGAGTTGTTCTAGTGGTGATCACCCTCCACTTTCAATTAATAAGTTGTGAGTTCGAATCGCCCCAAGAGCAAGGTGGAGAGTTCTTGGAGGGAGGGAGCTGAGGGTCTATCGAAAACAACCTCTCTACCCCGGGGTAAGATCTACGTACACATTATCCTCCCCAAACTCCACTAGTAAGATTATACTGGGTTGTTATTGTCTTCGTTTAATCCTATCAACAAAAGTTATAGTGAAGTGATAATTATGTTAACATTCGGAATTAGAAGTTTCGAATTTTTATTAGGAAATATTTTACCCACAATTAATATAAAACTTGCCAACGCTATTTCGAATTTAAGTAGCGAGCCCCAATAAAAATATCGAAGATGAAAAAAAGATATCTTTATTCCCACTTCATTAATGTCTGATGTAACTTGATGGCCCTTGAAGTTTGGCAAATCAATAAGTCTCACATGTCCCCCTTGTTCTTTTGTCACTTATTTCTAGTAAATACTCCCTCCCTCCAAATTTATAAATTTATGTGATTTTTTTTTTAGTTTGTACAAAAGAAGAATGATATTTTCTCATATTTACAAATTATTTATCTTTATAAAATTATTTATAGCCATACAAAATTTACATATTTTATTTTACATCATAAGTTTAATTTTTTTTTTTAAAAATAAAATAAAAAATTATATGTCCAATCAAATAGATATAATAAATTGATACGGAGGTATAGTACTATATATCCTACTAATTTATAAGATTAAAATATCCTGCACACTTATGTTTGAGTTCATTGCAGGAAGTACTTCCTAGTATATAATATTATATTACCCTTATTCTATCCCTTAATTCTGAAATTAAGTTCTTTATGTGTGATATTACGACATAAGAAATTGTTGAACGAGTCATTAAAGGTGGCATATATACGTATCGTGTCAACTTTGACGGTAAAAAATAAATAAATAAGTCAGTGATAGAATTATAAGCATCAGATCATAACCTAATTCGTTCAATTCAGTAAAAACTATTAAAATTAATAGTATGATTTATCGCGTGTGATACGGTAATATATATCTAAATCCATTTTTCTGTGATGTTTTTCTTTTATCATCTTACGAAACTCTCATCGTGGTTTGATTTTGATTAGTAGTTTAGCGTATGTTTTACTCAAATCTTTTGATAAGTTGTTTCGTCTTAGATCTATAGATTTTAACATTAAAATTAATATATCACTCATTTAGTCTGTCGAAGTTTGGACGGTTTAGATTTTTATCAAATTGACACGTCTACTAACCACATTTATATGACCTTTGTGGACGTACAACAATGTTACTGAAGTGCTCTTCTTAGATTAAAAACAATAAATAGAATTACGATTTCGAGCTCTGAAAATGAAGAATTTTCAGTAAAGAATGTTTCTCTCTTTTAGATGGATCATGATAATATACGGTTGTAAACTTCAACTTAAAAAGCGAAATTTTAGAGTAATAGTAAAATTATTTTCGTGTGGCATAGAAATCACGGTTTCGAGTCGTGGAAGGAGTCACTAATGTTTGCATTAGAGTAGGTTATTTACATCACATTCTTTGGGGTGCGGTCCTTCCTCGAACCCTACGTGAACACGAAAAACATTGTGCAGAGATTTACCAGTCTAAAACTCCAAATTATCTGGACCAGATATCCAATAACGAATGGCTGAAACAGTAAACACGAGAAAAGTATTTACTACTCGAAGGAGACCGCAAATGACTTACTATTTGGTAACGGTCGTTCTCGGAATTAATGCAAAAAAGACGTAAGAGATTTAAAAAGAAAAACAAATAATCAATTAATTCACACCAATTTTACCCAAAAAAATATTGGAGAAAAGATTGCAAATTGCACCACTATTAAGGCAATAACTACTAAAAATAGATGCAAAGAAAATTGATCCATAAATGTCATGGCTCGTTGTTATTGGTGAGATATTAGATAATTAGATAGAGGCAGCTGTCATTATCGACATATTAATTAAGAAACTCTTATGAACTTTCAGTACATGGGATAGGTTTCGAGTAAATTAAGTTTAATATTTCAGATTTTATCAATAATGTGAATGCTAACAAAGTATACAGTATTGTGGGGCTCAATTTTATTAAAACAACGAATAATTTTTTGACTCTAGTGATACAACGGAAAAAGTTTAATTACCATATATGTGAAATTAATCCCTTTATTTATCTATTTTGTATATTCTCTATACTGTGATTGGCTTGTAGCATATTGATTTTAAATATCGATTTGGTCGTACATAAATTATATATATATATATAATAGTTTTTGTGATCCTATAACCAAGAAAGTGGTCCCTAGAAGACATGCCATGGTCGCTTTCAATGAAAAATGTGTGACACTTTCCAACTAGTAGAAGATTTTGCTTGAATTGATGCTAAGGGCCCCTCTCCAACTCTCTAAATCACACAAGTCTAGGTTTGATTTGATATCTGGTATCCGCATTGAGATTCGACTAAATTCAAATTTATATCAAAAAGTTTTACATCGGCAGAAAGAGCGAGTGAGGGGGATAAAACACTCCTTAACAAAGGTAATTATGTAGTCATGATTCGAATTCGAGACTTCTGATTAAAGATTAAATATTTTGCACTCCACCCTAAGCCACAACCCTTGTTAGCACATAGGTCTCTTATTACTTTTAACTTAATTAATGGTGTTAGGACTTACTTTTAATCTTCCTTTATTTATTCTTCTAGATTTGGATTTTTCTTTTAAATTGTTGCAGATTAATTAAATGGGGTTTTGTTTCTTTTTTGTGTTACTATCATCCCTATTCAATTGCCAACTACCACCTTATAAGTTGTGTTAAAAAAAGAAATTGACATCTTGACTAATTTCCCTTTTCATATTATATATTGGAAAATAGTCTCAAAAGCTCTAAAACTAATATTATGCTCGGCTACTTTGATTTTATTCTTTAGAACTTAGAACGAGTTTTGGACCTACCGGCTACCTCATATTATAAATTCGAAGTTTTCTGACACTAAAGTTTCGTTAGAGTCTTTATTATTGATAAGCAAATCTCTAAAATAGGGAATAGGGAGAAGTGAAAGGAATTGGAGAAAGGAACTATGAGTGAGATACAAAACCTTGCACATCGCAAGCTCAATGTAGATGTGGCAAAATTAACTCATTTTTTAGTTATTCATCTAATTCGTCCAAGTTTAAATAGGTCGGATTATAATTTGTTTGTTAACTTGATCTAACCGGTTGAGATAATAATGTAATACAAATTATCAGAATCCAACCTAAATCCAAACCTACAAAATTAAGTTGGATTTTTTGAATTATTGAATCCGAAAGAATTTAATCTAATAATTTATGAAAATACATTACTTTCATCTCTATTTTTTTTCCTTTCAAAAAGCAGAAAAAAGAAGAATAAAGAGGAGATGTAATTTAGTAATGTTGGACGGGTTGGATATGACCTGCTTCTTGACCCACTCGTATTGGCTCAAACAAACTTTAAAGGAGTTGGATCATGACAATTTATTTATTTGATCTATTTTTACCAGTTCAAATTAATGTGACATCCCAAGCGAATCTCACATCATTAAAACACAGGAGTCAGAAGAGATATTTGATACATAAGTAAACAAGTTTTAGACCTTAGTGGTACGTTTTAAAGTCACAAAGGTTTGAGCTCAAAACAGACAATATCAATAACGGGCCGAGCTATTACATGTGGTATTAAAGTCACTTTGCTTGCAACTTTGAACGTTGGTGGGACAAACCTCAGGGGTCAACTGAGTTTAGGCGATTCCTACGTCTTTAAGAAAGGCATCTTTGAGAAGGTGGTGCGGCAAATCTCGAGGACGCCGAGCCCCTAAGTGGTGTATGTGACACCTCAAACAAATCTCATATCGACAAAACACACGAGAAGTGCTGGATATATAAGTAAACAAATCTTAGATAACACATTTAAAGTTGTACAAACCTTGATCCAAAACGGATAATATTACTGGTAGACTGGACCGTAAACCAAATTTGATCCAAACACACACATTTATCACTTTTGCTTATCAATTATCACTGGAATACGTACCTATGATCAAAGGCCGTGACCTCTTGACATTTTAGTGTGCAATTGTTGAAATATTCCTCTTTTTTATTTTTTGAACTTTCTGTGGAAAAGGAAACTACTGGACAGTTCCTTGTGCTTTTATCAGTCCAAGCCCAAAAAAACAATAGCCTCCATTATTTTCAGTTTCTAAATTGGGAAGTTTGTTTGGCTGGTTTCTATTCTACACTTCTGCTTTCTCTCATTCTCGTCTTTTAACTCCAACCACATAATTTGACATGAGCATTGAGTTGTATCCTGTAAAATTATTTGATTTCACAGTGAAAATAGTACTCCAAACTATACAATAAAGCTTCAATTTGACTTCTTTTAATTAACACAGCTTCCTCCTTCAGAACAAACACAAATATAAAAATAAAGTTGCTACACATTAATTATGGTGCGACTTTTGAATGTGTAAAAAGATCATTAAAAAAGCGTGAGCCGTTACTAAAACATTATAAAGTTGATGATTCCCACCAAGAATTTGATCGTCGGGTCGTGCTAATTCCATACGACGGTCAGCTCAGTCAGAGCGGAAGCGGTCAGGCAAGGTTATCGTCAGACAATATAGTGCAAGCGACGGGTAGCGCTTGCCATATGAAGAAGGCGACTACAATGGGAGACGAAGGTAGGTGCTACCGTGGTAGCAAGAGAGGCCAGGAGGTGACAATTGAGAGGTTGTCACTGAGCATTCCTAGTCACACGGGAAAAGAGGTCAAATGGCGCTTTACTAATAACATATATAGGGCTGACTTTTTTCAGCTTGATCGGAGTAAATTAAACTCGGTAGATAACCACAAAATTTAATTTTAAAAAAACTTTTAATGAAGATATTAAATTTAGACCAACTTAACCAGTGCATTAATTAGTTGCATTCATGAGCTTTGTGGCATGAACTTTACGATAATCAGATCAAATATTACCATTTATCAGTAAAGTATTTTGAGATCAACATACTTATAATGATATCCAATATACTTATCTTCTAATTATTTTCTAAAATTATAATGAAAAAGAAACCATAAGCTAAATCCTACTAACATATTTATTCCGGACCACCGTGCTTATTCTAGGCTTGTTTGGTACGAGGGATACGAGATAATTAATTTCGGAATTAAATTTGAGATGAGTTTATTCCATATCTGGTTGAGATAATATCACGGTATAACTAATCGCAGGATTAGTTATACCAGAATTGCAGTGTTATTTTTATCCCTATAGAGGATGGGATAATAATCTTGGCATAGCTAATTTCGAGATAATTAATTAATTCTTGAATACTTATTTTTCAACAAAACGACACTTAAATGTACACAAATTTTATACCATAATAATGAATACATGTTGCCTATACATATTTATGTCTTAATGAATAAGATTTGGTGATATTAATTTTACTTTAAAATTTAATTTATTTGACGGGCATCTAGTATATAGGGAAGAGGCAGACGAAACTGTTGATGATTTGTTCGTTGTGCATACGTAGTTGTACTTTTGTTTAGACGAATAAGGTAAAAAATTGGTTAGGGCAAGTCGTTATCTTCCATGGAATATGAATGCATCATCTATCGTTTTCCTTTCATATACCCCTCCGTTCATTTTTACTTAGCATGTATACTAGATTTTCATTTTTACTTGTCACTTTACGCATATCATGAGAAGACAATTTTTTTTCCTATTATATCCACAGTATTTATTACTCATTTCAAATTATTTTCTCAAATCTAATAAAATATGCATCAATTAATATGAATATCATAATAAATTATGTACTATATTTATTATTTTTTAATAGACGTTGAAAAGTCAAAATAATGCGAAATAAAAGTGAACGGAGGGAGTATCGTAGCATTTTCAGTTGCCCAAAATTGTGCATTTCACGTGGAACTTCAGCCATCTGTTTGCTAATTTCTAAACACCGAAAAAATCTATTCGTTCACTCTTCCCAACCAGATCTCTTACTATGGAAAAACCTTAATCCAACTCTCTCTATTTTAATTTCAATCTATTTCAAAAGGAATAAAGTATTTTAATATATATCTAGAAATATTAATAATTTAAGTTCATAACCTATCTCAAGTTTCAAAGTTTTTTTTATCTTCTTTTTGTTTAGTCAAATATATTCAGGCAAATGAAAAATATGGACTATTGTTTATTCGTGTAAATTCATGATTAAGGGATATATGAATATAAAGTATATATCATCGTGTGATTAGATAAAATAATAAACTTTTTGTGAATGTGTCATACATTTATTGGTTAGCTATATAAAACTTGACCATTGTTAGATATTTTCTCCTCTCAATTAGATCCCAATATATTCGAGTCACTATGCTAAACTGTCATATTTTAATTTTCAATGGTACTTTAATCACAGTCACAAGGAGGAAGTAAAGGAGATATTTTTTTATAATACACAATTAAGATTAGTTAGACTATTTTGTTACAAATATAGTTACTTCCCATAATACTAGACCAATTGAGTGACTTTTTGTTACAGAAAATAATTTAGTGCCTGGTGTAATAAACAAAAAAATTAAGTGGACCATCCTTGAAGTTACATCCGAATTTATTAACATAAGATAATAAGTCTCTTTCTTTTCCGCATGCCAAAGTTTCTCAAAATATTATTAGAAAAGTTTAATCCACTTTATTCTTGAAAAAGTCTAAAGTATGCTTTATGCTTGAACGGATTGGTAGACTTCATATTTAGCACTTAAATTCACTTTTGACTCTTCCTTTCACGTTTCTTTGTAAATTTTGGTGTATTACACGATGTAATTGGAGAATACATCATTAATAAATTAAAAGACTAATTGTAGATAAAAGTTCTTTGAAAAACTTTTAGCTTAATATATTATGAGAAAAACATGCATGTTCGAATAGTTTTAGTTTATTCGAAAACTTTGTAGTATTTTGTGAATGGAGGAAAACTAGTTGTTTGTTTCCCTACCAATGTTAAGTATTCTTACTACACTCTGATTAAATTTAGATTTATGTTGGGAAGTCTTATATTAATGAAGGATAAAATACTCGCTAACAAAAGTGATTTCATGTCCAAAATTTAAATCCGAGCCTCCTAATCAAGGATTACAAAATACTTATCACTTTGTCACAACCTACCCAAAAATTTATTTTATGCATTAACATTTTTTTGAATTTATTTTATGATAGATAATCTCTCAATCGAAACGTTCCTCTATCCCTCTCTAACTGGACACGAAACACGTTTCAGTCACATGACGAAACCTACGTGTAAGCTTCTGTAACGCATTATAATATGTGTATATATTTGATTAGTGTATAGTATACAGGGTAAAAAGAAAAATCCAAATACCTAAACAATTGAGAAGTCGTAATCAACAATTAGGTAATGTCTAGTTGTAGCTGTCATTATTTAAAGCTAATTTGCTCAATATTCACGAATCATTGGATATCTTCAATTCATGGTCATGGAAGCAACTGCAAATTTAGAAGGAATAATATAATTTTATGGTATTTTATCTTGAAAATACTAATTTTTTAGTTACGTCATGGTACATGATTATTTGGACTACAAGATCAAACTAGATTATGGAGCGAGATTTCATAAGTAATAGTTAACAATTTGGAATTCATTTATCAATATATTTGAGTTTTAAAAAACGTATCTTTATCCCGGAGTCACGGAGGAAAGAAAAATCATTATATCCTTTGATTTTGATAAAAAATTCTCAATTAAAATGGATCCGCCGTACGTATCCAATCATGAAATATGAATTATGACCGACTCTCTACGCACTCGATTTTTGAGTCATAAGCATTATATAGGAGAGATGACCGAGTGGTTTAAGTTTGCACGGGATTCAATGTCGATTTTAATGGAGATCAAATTACTGTTCATGTACATTTATCCTTGGCAGAAGCGGAGTCAGGATTTGGACTGTATGAGTTCTAAATTTGAGCTTAATAATATCATGTGATATTAATTAGGTTTTAAATTTGATTTTCGTACATATTTAATGAATTTCGTAATAAAAATATAAGATTTGGACTAAAGTTACTAAATTCAGTCTAATTAATACTCGGGCCTCTAGCTCTGCCTCTGATCCTCGGAGGCTCAAGTAGACGCCTATTTACTTATGTTTTCTCAAATGTCTCCGTCAATTGAGGATTTTACCTAACGCAACAAATTTTATGTTTGTTGGATCCAATGCATTGACGAGCAAAAATCATCGAAGAATTTGTGTAAAAAGGAAAATTAATTTTTTAAGGAGAAGGGCAAAAGTGTAAAAGTGTAGAGTATCAGCTAACGCCAGCGAATCTAAACGATAGGTTTTCCGTACAAAAACTCCCGACGAACTGAAAGTCTTTATTGCAGCGAAAATTCTCAAAGTCTTCCACTTTCCTTTTCAAATCCCAATGTGGATTCCTGTCCACGAATCTTGGGCTTTTTCTATTTTTTTCCGTTTCATTGCAATTACGCGAATGCCCGTTTATGTATCTTTTATCACCAAATTGCCATCTCTGGTGGTCCCATTCTAATGCCACGTGGGAGACTATCTCTCTCAGACCTCATCCTTTCAGTCGCAATAACCGATGTTTGCTCAGAAATGTGTGCTCTTTATAATTTATAAGATTTGTCTTTTTGGGTGGAAAAAATATAGTACTCCTACTTAATATTTAATTGAACCTATGTCCTTTTTTGTTTTTTTCTTTTTTTGTTTTGTTGTGGATTATTGGTTGAAATTTTTTATATAAGTCATCACGTAAAGAATTTTGTGTGTAGTGCTCTTCTTGTTAACAGCCTCTCTACCCCAGGGTAGGGGTAAGGTCTGCGTACACACTACCCTCCCCAGACCCCACTAGTGGGATTATACTGGGTTGTTGTTGTTGTTGTTGTTGTTGCTCTTCTTGTTAAATGAAGCGGAAATTTTAAAATTAACGGTTAAACTACTTAACTTTTAGTGCGAAAATGAATATAAGGTTTTTAATTTTTATAAAAATCCCCAACACTTGCCACGATGAGTGTGACCACAAGTAAAATATGAACATGACTCTCTATGAGATGGTCCACCTCTCTATCTGATGATTGCCCTGCTGGGTTGGGGTGCCTCGAAATAAATTTATATATGTAGAATTATATAAAAGTACGGTAAAATTATAATAGTTAATTTAAAATATTAATTATATTTAACCACATTGTAGGGTCTAAACAGAACTTCTTTTCACTCTCCAAATAGTCAAGGGTGGAGCTAGTGTACATATGAGTTCTGCCGAACCTGTTACATTTGGTGAAAACTTTGAATTTGTCTTGAGAAATTCATTGAATATGTATAATTTTTTAATTTAAAACTCGTTAACTTAAAAGAACTAGAATTTCAAAGTCATCCTAGCTCCACATAAAATTAACAAAAAGGAATAATATTCTACTTCCACTAACTTGAAATATTAAATATAGCGATATGAAGAATTTTAGTAGGCGTTTGAACATAAAATTATAATTTTTTAAAAAAAATTTGAAGTTAAGTTAAAAAATAATATTTAGAATTTGAAATTATGTTTGGACGTGCATTTCACTTGAAAAATATTGCAGTTTTGTGGGTGAGGAAAATAGTTTTTCTGAAAAAATTTAAAAAGTGGTCAAAATCACTTTTTGATTTTTAGAAAACTCATTTTCAAAAAAATTTTAAAAATTAAAATTTTTTTATGGACAAACATATTTTTAATTTTTTTTTAAAAAATAAAATAAATTTATGGACAAACGGGACAACTTGATGGACGGCAAATGCTAGGGTGCAGTGTATAGTAGCCCTTTGTTTTTTTTGTTTTTTTTTTCAATTGCTTTTTGGGCAGTGCTATAGTCGTTGGAGTATAATTGAGATCTGATATTAAGAGGCCTCGTGCTCAAATTCAGTAATAGAAATAATTTTACGTTGTTAGTTAAAGTAAAAGTGTTATCATAATTTTGTCTTAAAATCATTTTCGAGGCGGATCAAAAATTTTAGGTATAGTTCGATAGAACCTAGTAGTTTCGACCAAAATTTTGTGGTGTGCTAAAGAGGTCCACTAAATGTATATATTTAATTTATCTCGAATTCATTAAGCTGTCTTTTTTAAAATTCAAAATATAAGTAATTTTAAATTGTGTATCCGTCTTTGATATTTTCGGCTTCTTTCCTAATACTAGATCACATTTTGAAAAAGGAAAGTCACTCTCCTACGGGAAAAGAGAGGAGACAATAATTCTTTAAAATATGACTTTCCTATTTTCTAAAGTTTAGATTAGATTATCTTTAATGAAAAAGAAAATATTGGTGCCAAACATTTTTTTTTGGGGGGTGGGGTGGGGTGGAG
>AWOL01S0014580.1:183567-196186 GCA_000715115.1 Nicotiana otophora
AATTCTACAACTTAGTCATACTTTTAAAATAAAAACATGTAACTCATTTATGGAATTCAATTCTAAATTGAATTCTACGACTCAGTCAATATTTTAAAATAAAAATATGTAACTCATTTTTGGAATTCAATTCTAAATTAAATTCTACAAAATAGTCAACATTTTAAAATAAAAACATGTAATTCATTTATGGAATTCAATTCTAAATTGAATTATATAACTTAGTCAACATTTTAAAATAAAAATATGTAACTCATTTATGGAATTCAATTCTAAATTGAATTATATAACTTAGTCAACATTTTAAAATAAAAATATGTAACTCATTTATGGAATTCAATTCTAAATTGAACTCTACAAATTAGTCAACATTTTAAAATAAAAACATGTAACTCATTTATGGAATTCAGTTCTAAATTGAATTCTATAAATATTAATTATAATTACCAAGTGCATATATATCAACTGAGAGATGCAATTTAATTTTCTTATTTAAAATAGAAAACTTCAACTTGTCCACAATATTCCTATGTGCTAGCAAAGAATATAATAATATTTTATTTGGATTAATAACTAAATTTATTTGACTAATTAAATTCTTTAATTTAATTATCAAATAATAAAGTAATTTTTGAGAGCTGAATGAAATTAATTGTGACTAGATTCGAGTCGTTTGGAAGTTGATACGCGCAGAATGGAATTTCTGGAGCATTGCTTAGCTTGCTCGGCATTGAATTTGGCTTGTTCGAGGTAAGTAACTCTTCTAATCTTGGAGCTGAGGGTATGAACCCTAAATATATGTATTATGTGAATTATTGGGAGGTGACGCACATGCTAGGTGACAGGCGTGTGGGCGTGCACTATAGAAATTGTACATAATTGTTTATGTGGAATTTTGTAGTTAAATAACCTTGGCATTCTCTATGCGATTTTATGTGTTAAAGAAATTGAGCTGAAAAGTATATTAAAAATTATGTTGACGCTGTGTGCCAATATTTTGGGACCCACAGAGGTCATATTTTTGTGAATTATTTGTTAAATTGAAAATTCATACTCAATCATATTCATTTCATTACATATCATATCTCAGTCTCTGTTGTTATTCATTGATACATCATATCATCATTTTTGGGCTATTCTCATGACATTGTGAGCCCATGAGAGAGAGACTGGAGAGATTGATAACTGAGGGAGGCCGAGGGCCTGATTGTGAGGATATTTTTGGGATCAGGCTGCAAGCCGCAGCAAGCCATGTTTTCTTTATATATATTATTACTATTATATGGATTGAGGCTGCCCGCCTTCAGCAAGCCTTATTGGCTTATTATGGCACGTGAGTTGTCCGTGCGAATTCTGATATGATATTATAGCACGTGAGTTGTCCGAGCAGATTATAACGCTTGGGCTGTAGGAGCCCCTCCGGAGTCTGTACACACCCCCAATGAGCGCAGGTACCTACTGAGTGCCAGTGCTGAGTGCTGAGTGACTGGGAGGCATGAGTGATTGTGAGGTATGCCCGATGGGCTGTTTACGAGTGATTGTGAGGTATGCCCGAGAGGCTGTTTACGAGTGATTGTGAGGTAAGTCCGAGGGGCTGTATACGAGTGATTGTGAGGTTTTTCCGAGGGGCTGTTATATGATTTTATCACTGAGTTGCATCGCATTGGCATGCACATATGACATACAGGCATAGAGATATATTTTTCTCATGCTGTACAACATTACATCATTCATAATTTTTCACACATTTTTGACAGATGGGCATAGTGATGCATTTATTTTTACACGGGTTATCTGGAAAAAATAGTAACATCTCATTTATTATTGAAAGGATTTTTGGTAAAAATGATTGTTTTCAAACTTATTCATATTTTCGGCAACTTCGGTAAACGATTTTGGTTTTCACTGTTGTACTTGAAAGGAAGAACTATATTTTTTTGAAATTATGATTTGGCTGAGTATTTTATCTCTAAGTTACTTCTCGTATTATTTGCTTAATGTTGTTATGGACTATTGTGAACTATTAGTTTTGGACCCGACCTTGGTGAAAGCTCGTCACTACTTTCAACCTAAGGCTAGGTTTATTACTTACTCAGTACATGGGGTCAGTTGTACTGATACTACACTTCTGCATATTTCGTGCAAATGTTAGCTGTTGTTGTTGCTGTGCTCGATGGTTATGGGATTTGAAGATGTACCTGCGTTCCTATTGTAGCTGCCTCTTGTTCATGGTAGCCTTAGATTTATAAAAGCTCTATTTATGTACTATTCAAACAAACTATGTATTCATTTCATTTATGCTTTGTAAACTCTATTCTTAGAAGCTCATGGTTTGTACTACCAGTTCTTGCGGGATGTATAAGATTATGATCTTTATTCACTTAAATTGCTTTAATAATTATTATTGAAATTGGATAATTGAATTAGCGGGTTGGGTTAGGTGCCATCACGACTAGTTAGATTTTGGGTAGTGACAAATTTCCTTCCAAAAGCAATTCCCTTTCCTAAAAGGTTGCTCCTCTAGCCATAAACACTTTATAGTCATAAGGGTGATAAAAATAATATCTCATTGTTTCTTTGGGATACCCAATGGACCCACACTTATCAGATCTTGAGTTAAGTTTATCAGATTGAAGTCTCTTAACATAAACTGGACAACCCCAAACTTTCATATGCTTAAGATTAGGCTTACGTCCTTTCCATATCTCATATGGTGTTGTAGAGACTGACTTAGTGGTAACTTTATTAAGTAAGTATGTTACTGCTTCCAAAGCATATCCCCATAAATTTATTGGAAGATCAGTGAACCCCATCATAGATCTCACCATATCTAATAAGGTTCGATTTCTCCTTTCAGACACACCATTGTGTTGTGGTGTTCCTGGAGGTGTCCATTGTGAGAGAATCCCATTCTCTTTGAGATACATAGTAAAATTTTTACTAAGATATTCTCCACCTCTATCAGACCTTAGTACTTTAATACTTTTACCAGTCTGTTTCTCAACTTTACTACGGAACCTTTTGAACATTTCATAAGATTCAGATTTGTGTTTCATAAGATACACAAATCCATATCTTGACATATCATCAGTGAAGGTGATGAAGTAAGAATATTTACCTCTAGCTTGAATTTTCATGGGTCCACAAATATTTGTATGAATTAGTCCCAATAATTCAGTAGCTCTTTCTCCACTTCGAGTAAATGGAGATTTGGTCATTTTTTCTTTGAGACAAGATTCCCAAGTTGGATATGATTCAAAATCATACTTATCAAGGTACCCTTCCTTGTACAACTTGTTAATTCTTTTCTCTCCTATATGACCAAGTCTACAATACCAGAGGTATGTATGATTTACTTGATCATCTCTTTTCCTCTTAAGACTTGAAACATGCATAATCGAATCAACATTCACATTTGGTAAGACATAAATATCATGTTGGAGATAGCCATTCACATATAAAGTATCACCATAATAAATAGAGCAAACACCATTGCCTATATTAATGCGAAACCTACGCTTGTCCAACATAGAAGTTGAAATTATGTTCGAAATAAATTTAGGAACATAATAACAATTATCTAACATAAGTACTTTGCCCGAAGGCATTATTAAAGAAATTGATCCTACAGCTATGGCCGCAACTTTTGCACTATTTCCAACTTGTAGATTAATTTCTCCTTTCTTTAGTGTCCTACTTATCTTGAACCCTTGAAACATATTACAGATGTTATAACCACTGCCAGTATCTAATACCCACAGTGAAGAATTAGTAGTAGCTAAAGAAACCTTAAAAATATTTTTCATTAATGTCTCACCTTGTTTCTTGTCCTTTAGAGTTGCAAGATACTCCTTGCAATTTCTTTTCCAATGTCCTTTCTTCTTACAGTGAAAACATTCGGCATCATATACTGACTGCAAGATCAAATCTTTAGAAATCTCTTTTCCAATCTTATACCCCAACTTCTCATATTCTTCGGTAAGAACAATCACATGATTGACAAAGGGTCCAAATAGAGAGTTTTCAATGTCCAACCGTGTATCAACCATCTTCTTAACATATTCAATGATTGCAGTTGGATCCATATTCTGATGTTTCCTCTGGAGTTCAGAACTCATAGAAGCGAGAATGATGTGTTTAATAGCAAGGCATTCTTCCAAGTGTTTCTAATAAACCTTGGTGCCTTGAACATCATTCTCGGGTGGGATTATCTTTGCAGGATTATCGATCACATCAATGAGCTTTTCATGCATGAGAACAATTCTCAAATTTCTATACCACTCATCAAAGTTTGGTCCTACCAACTTGTTGGTCTCAAGTATTTCACGCAATGATATAACAAACATATTGAGAAATCTAAAATATGAAAAAAGGCAATAATATAAGAACATATTTACATATATATCATAAAGACATGGACTTTTATCTAAATGATATTTTCACTAATTATTTTAAACTATTTACCCTCATTATAGTTTAAGAAATCTCTATTTCTGTTAGTGGAGTAAAGGGAAACTTCAACAATATGCATGAGCCCCTTGGATGTCAAGTCGTTTCTCACGTATATTTTTAAAGGTAGGTACTTTTAGAAATTGTATCCCCATACAATATCCTTAAATAGCTCTATGTCAAATAGTCCCCTGGTAGTCAGGTCGATCCTATTGGTATAGTTGAGTTTAACTATCATGAAAGCAAAGAACTTATTAAAATTTATACTCCCCCGGATAGTCCAGACATCTAGTGTAAAATTAAATAATTCTTCCAATCCATATATCTAATGCAATAAATTATTTTAACATATTTTCGAACTATAAGTTTCCTGGTTGTCAGGTCGCTCCTTATAAACAAGAAATAAATAAAATTATTTATTTTGATGGATAGCTTAACAATAAAATATCTTATATTTTATTATTTTAGAACTCAAATTTTAGTAAGAGGGAATTGTTACTAAAATAAATTTTAATAACATAAAGATCAAATCTTTTATAGCATGTGAATTTAGTTCAAGTTGTCTACATGCTTAGTCCTAAATTAATTTACATGACATGTAATAAATAATTCAAAATTATGTAATGAACAAACATGTGACATAAAAACGAAATTCAACATCTTCTAACGTGTTTATCTTATATGTCACATAAAATAATTCATGTTAGAACATTATTATTAATCTCACAGACTAATAACAATTAAAATAATTGTATAATCTAATAACTTATTATAGATTATCGTCGTATCTTGTATAAAATTTTAAATTCAAGTTACGAACTATCTAAATAGTTTAACTTATATGAATACATATTTTATTTACAATAAAATAATATTAATCCATATGCATTCAAACAATTTGACTATTGCACGATACACATGTATTATGGTTTGAACTCTTCAAATATAATCTTAAAATATTTCGTAAATAAATTTTAGACACAATAAACCACGGCTCCAACCTCCACAGGCTCAGGATTACCAGGCTCTCTCGTGGATGGAAATGGGCTTAATGGGACATGCAGTCTCGTTCAACCTCCAAGTCAATGGCCATGAGACGATGGTTATGTAGGATTGCATAGAGGTGGTCATAACACGCAGCGGAAGACAATAACATTCCTAGGCAGAACTTTTCGTGTTTAAAATTTATTTATTTGTCAAAGATCAGATCTAAGACGTACATGGTGAAGAGAGTCTTGTTTTAACTTTCTCCGATAGTGCGAAGACTCTATGCGTATCCAAAGCGAGACTGATCCTTGCTATCAACTCTTTGATCAATGAAATCCCGCGAACAAATTAAATGAAAATATTGTGTTGAAATATTTTTCAAAAATCTCAACTCAAAGGTAGAAGAACAAGAAATAATTTTCTTGTACTAGTATTTTCTATCTTGGCTTTGTATTGCACTATTACTTTCTCAAAGTAATTTGTTTCTCAAGAATAACTCTCTTGGTTTTTACAATATGTATAAGATCTATATAACCATAATTCTTAATTAGAACTCACATATATATATACACATAATTTTCATTGGAAAATACAAATCACATGCTTTATGGTAAATATTTAAAAAATATGTAACTCATTTATGAAATTCAATTCTAAATTGAATTCTACAACTTAGTCATACTTTTAAAATAAAAACATGTAACTCATTTATGGAATTCAATTCTAAATTGAATTCTACAACTTAGTCAATATTTTAAAATAAAAACATGTAACTCATTTTTGGAATTCAATTCTAAATTAAATTCTACAAATTAGTCAACATTTTAAAATAAAAACATGTAACTCATTTATGGATTTAAATTCTAAATTGAATTATATAACTTAGTCAACATCTTAAAATAAAAACATGTAACTCATTTATGGAATTCAATTCTAAATTGAATTCTACAAATTAGTCAATATTTTAAAATAAAAACATGTAACTCATTTTTGGAATTCAATTCTAAATTAAATTCTACAAATTAGTCAACATTTTAAAATAAAAACATGTAACTCATTTATGGATTTAAATTCTAAATTGAATTATATAACTTAGTCAACATCTTAAAATAAAAACATGTAACTCATTTATGGAATTCAATTCTAAATTGAATTCTACAAATTAGTCAATATTTTAAAATAAAAACATGGAACTCATTTATGGAATTCAGTTCTAAATTGAATTCTACAAATATTAATTATAATTACCAAGTGCATATATATCAACCAAGAGATGTAGTTTAATTTTCTTATTTAAAATAGAAAACTTCAACTTGTCCGCAATATTAATCAACTTGTCCAAGTGCATATATAATTATATTAATAATATTTTATTTGGACTGATAACTAAATTTATTTGACTAATTAAAATCTTTAATTTAATTATCAAATAATAAAGTAATTAATCCTTTAGCAAATATCAAAACACCCGTTAGTGTGCGACCCCATAGGTTCAATACTAAACCGGTAGTAAATTGATCACATCAATATACTAATCATGGGTGTCGTCTAGCAACACTCCTTAACGACCGGATAGCATGAAGTATACAATTTACTCTTGTCACGACCCAAAATTTCCCACCGACGGGACCGTGATGGCGCCTAATATTTCACTTGCTAGGCAAGCCAACGTTAGAGGATCATTAAACCAATTCATTATTCACATTCAGTAATTAATAACAATTAACTAAGATGAAATATAATAAGTACAAAATATCATAAAAATGTATTAATTACTACCACCCGGATCTGGAGTCACAATTCACGAGCATTCTAGAATTTACTATAAGTAATAGTCTGAAAGAAATAGAAATGTCTGAATAAAAGTAACAGTAGAACATAAGAGATAGATGGGAACTTCAAGGTCTGTGAACGCCGACAGATCTACCTTGAGTCTCCGGACAGCGGACCAATAGCAAAATATCGATCAACCCGAGCCGGTATCAAAATCTGCACAAAAAGTGCAGAGTGCAGTATCAGTACAACCGCCACCATGTATTGGTAAGTGTCGAGCCTAACCTCGACGAAGTAGTGACGAGGCTAAGGCAAGGCACCTACAAATCAATCTGTACAATTTAACAGTGTATATACAAATAACAGAAATGAAGAACTAAACAGGAAATGTCGGGAGAGGAACATACTGAGGGGAATACAAGATAAAGAACTACAACAGAATGATCACTGGAGCAGTCAATATACCATGAATCAACATGAATAGTGAATACAGTAAGGAAAAATGCATGGCATAACCCTTCGTGTGTTTACTCTCAATCTCACCATAAAATTAATAAAAATGGCACGACATTATCCTTCATGCATTAACACTTATATCATGCCACGACATCACCCTTCGTGCATTAACACTCACAATATGGCACAACATCACCCTTCTTGCATTAACACTCACAATATGGCACGACATCACCCTTCGTGCATTAACACTCTCCTATACCATAATGCAATGCATAAATAACAACATGAAGATAGAATAACAAGTACAAACCTTACTTCAACATTTGGTTCCATAATATCGATCTCAACTTTGAAATAAAAACTCAATTATCACCAGAAGATCCGAAAACATGATAAGAACGATAAATTGAACAACGATAGTATAACACGTAGCAATTAGGCATAGGAATTAAACAATATAAGAAAAATAGAGAAATATGGGAAACAGGTAAATTGGCGGCGCATAAGTACTCGTCACCTCACATATATGCCGCTCACATGAATTTCACTTAGCAGGTAATCTAAGGTTCCTAATTCCCTCAAGCCAAGGTAAGACACAACACTTACCTCGCTCCGAAGGCCACTTAATTCTCAATCACAGCTTTTCCTTTGGAATTCACTTCCAAACAACTCGTATCTATTCAAAAATGACTCAATAATATCAAATATTGCTAAAGAAATTCATTATATTGCATAAATTAAAATTTTCAAATATTTCCTCCAAAAAGTTAAAAAATTGACCACGGACCCGCTTGGTCAAAATCTGAAGTTCAGACCAAAATGCACTTACTCATTCACCCCCGAGACTGAACATATAATTAGTTTTGGAATCCGACCTCAAATTGAGGTTTAAATCCTCAAATTCCTAAAATTCCTAGTTTCTACCCTAACCCCTAATTCTATAATGAAAACTCTAGAGTTTTGGTTGAAGTTTTGTAAATTGAAGTAAAAGATTGAAAGAAACGAGTTAAGAAACACTTACCTATGATTTGGGGAAGAAAATATCTTTGAACAATCGCCCTAGGCCTCCTATCCTTTTGAAACGAGAAGAAAAGTGACTGGAGTCCGAATTAAATGAACTCACTGCCCAGCGACCTTCGCACCTGCGCATCAGCACGTGCGGACAGGACGTGCACTTCTGTGGAAAAGGACTAAGCCAACTTGGGCCGCACCTGCAGATAGGGTTCTGCTTCTGCGGTCCCGCTCCTGCGGAGAGAAGTCCGCATCTGCGGAGAAGGCCTCCTATCGCTCACACCTGCGACCAAAGGCTCGCAGGTGCGGGCACACCAGATTTGGTGCACCAGCAACCTTGTTGAGGTTTGAACTCAACTCGCACATCGCTCGAATGGCACCGGAGCCCTCGGGGCACCAAACCAAACATGCACGCAAGTCTAAAAATATCATACGGATTTGTTCGCGCGATCAAATCACCAAAATAACACCTAGAACTACGAATTTAGCACCAATTCAAATGAAATTCTCAAGAACACTTTAAAATTTCTATTTTCTCAACTGGATGTCCGAATCATATTAAATCAATTCCGTTTCTCACAAAATTTCACTGACAAGTCTTACATATCATAATGAACCTGTATCGGGCTCCGAAACCAGAATACGGACCCGACACTAACAATGCCAAACACCAATCAATTCTTAAAAATAATTAAATTTTCAGGTTTTTAATTTTCATAAAAAATTCATAACTTGAGCTAGGGACCTCCAAATTCGATTCCGGACATAATCCCAGATCCCATAAATCGACATGGACCCAACAGGACTGTCAAAATACGGATCCGGGACCGTTTACCAAATATATTGATCGAAGTCAACTAAAATCAACTTTTAAGGTAAAAATTCTTATTTTCATTAGTTTTCAACATAAAAGCTTTCCGGAAATATGCCCGGACTGTGCATGTATATCGAGAAGGATAAAAATGAGTTTTTAAGGTTTAAAAGCTTAAATTTGAGTTCTAAAACATAAGATGACCTTTTGGGTCATCACATTCTCCATTTCTAAAATAATCGTTTGTCCTCGAACGGACATAGAAAAGTACATGGTCTGGTGAAAAGGTGGGGATATCTACTCTGCATATCAGACTCGGACTCCCAAGTAGCTACCTCAATAGGCTGATCTCTCCACTACAGTCGAACTGAAGGGTAACTCTTTGATCTCAACTGGCGAACTTGCCAGGCTAGAATTGCCACTGGCTCCTCCTAATAAGTCAAATCCTTGTCCAACTGGACAGAGATGAAATCTAACACATGGGAAGGATCACCGTGATACTTTCGAAGCATGGACACATAGAATATCGGATGAACAGCTGCTAAACTAGGTGGCAATGCAAGCCTGTAAGCCACCTCTCCCACTCTCTCCAGAATCTCAAAAGGTCCGATATACCTAGGGCTCAACTTGCCCTTCTTTCCGAACCTCATTACACCCTTCATGGGTGATACTCGAAGTAACACTCTCTTTCTGACCATGAATGCAACATCACAAACTCTACGGTCGGCATAACTCTTCTACCTGGACTGAGCTGTGCGAAGTCGATCCTGAATAATCTTGACCTTATCCAAGGCATCCTATACGAAGTCTGTGTCCAACAACCGAGCCTCTCCTGGCTCGAATCACCCAACTGGCGAACGACATCGCCTTCCGTATAATGCCTCATATGGAGCCATCTGAATGCTCGACTGGTAACTATTATTATAAGCAAACTCCACAAGTGGAAATAAATGATCCCAAGTACCTCCAAAGTCTATAACACAAGCGCTAAGCATATCCTCCAATATCTAAATAGTGTGCTTTGACTTTTCGTCCGTTTGAGGATGGAATGCGGTGCTCAGCTCAACCCGCGTACACAACTCACATTGTACTGCCCTCCAGAAGTGCGAGGTGAATTGTGTACCTCGGTCAGATATAATGGACATGGGTACACCGTGAAGACGGATGATCTCCCGATTGTAAATCTCTGCCAACCGCTCCGAGGAATAGGTAACTACCACATGAATAAAATGCGCTGACTTAGTCAGCCTGTCCACAATGACCCAAACTCCTTCGAACTTCCTCTGAGTCTGTGGTAGTCCAATAACAAAATCCATAGTGATACGCTCCCACTCCCACTCAGGAATCTATAACCTCTGAAGTAAACCACCAGGTCTCTGATGCTCACATTTTACCTGCTGGCAATTTAGGCACCGAGCTACATAGGCAACTATGTCTTTCTTCATCATCCTCCACCAATAATGCTGCCGCAGGTCTTGGTACATCTTGGCAGCGCCCGGGTGAATAGAATACCGAGAACTGTGAGCCTTCTTAAGGATCAACTCATGAAGCCCATCCACATCAGGCACACAAATACGACCCTGCATCCTCAAAACTCCGTCATCTCCAACAGTAACCTGCTTGGCACTACCGTGCCACACTGCGTCTCTAAGGACAAGTAACTGAGGATCGTCATCCTGCCGATCTCTAATGCGCTCAAACAAAGAAGACCGAGCAACTATACAAGCTAGGACACGACTGGGCTCAGAAACATCCAACCTCACGAACTGGTTGGCCAAGGCCTGAATATCTAATGCAAGCGGTCTCTCACCAACTGGAATATATGCAAGGCTACCCATACTGACTGACTTTCTACTCAAAGTATCGGTCACCACATTGGCCTTTCCGGGATGATACAATATGGTGATATCATAGTCTTTCAATAGCTCCAGCCACCTCCTCTGCCTCAAATTGAGTTCCTTCTTCTTGAACAAATACTTCAAGCTTCGATAATCAGTGAATACCTCACATGGCAAGCCGTAAAGATCGTGCCTCCAAATCTTCAGCACGTGAACAATAGCTGCCAACTCTAGATCATGAACATGGTAATTTTTCTCGTGAATCTTCAGCTACCGCGAAACATATGGAATAACCTTGCCACCATGCATCAACACCGTACCCAGACCAATACGGGATGCGTCACAATATACTGTATAAAATCCTGAATCTGTGGATAACACCAATACCGGTGCCGTAGTCAAAGCTGTCTTGAGCTTCTGAAAGCTCGCTTCACACTCGTTTGACCACCTAAACGGGGCACCCTTCTGGGTCAATCTGGTCAACAGGGCTGCTATGGATGAAAACCCCTCCACAAATCGACGGTAATAGCCCGCCAAACCCAGGAAACTATGGATCTCTGTAGCTGATGTGGGTCTGGGCCAGTTCTGAACTGCCTCAATCTTCTGAGGATCCAATTGAATACCCTCTACTGATATAGCGTGACCCAAGAAAGCAACTGAACTCAACCAAAACTCGCATTTTGAGAACTTAACATATAAGTGGCTGTCTTTCAGAGTCTGAAGAACGATCCGAAGGTGCTGCTCATGCTCCTCTTGGCTGTGGGAGTAGATCAAGATATCATTAATAAACACAAACACAAAGAAATCCAAGTAGGGTTTGAACACCCAGTTCATCAAACCCATGAATGCTGCTGGGGCATTTGTCTGCACAAATGACATCACTAGAAACTCATAATGCCCATATCGAGTCCGAAAAGCTATCTTAGGAACATCGGATGCCCTAAACCTCAACTAATGGTAGCCATATCTCAAATCAATCTTTGAAAATACCTTGGCACCCTGAAGCTGATCAAATAAATCACCAATCCTCGACAATGGATACTTGTTCTTAATGGTGACTTTGTTCAACTGCCGATAATCTATACACATCCTCATCGATCCATCTTTCTTCTTCACAAACAACACAGGTGTACCCCAGGGCGAGACACTAGGTTTGATGAAGCCCTTATCAAGCAAATCTTGCAACTGCTCCTTCAATTCTTTCAACTCTGGCGGGGCCATGTGATATGGCGGAATGGAAATAGGCTGAGTGCCCGGAGCCAAATCAATGTAGAAATCAATATCCCTGTCG